>PVKB01008484.1:0-16179 GCA_004027205.1 Ctenodactylus gundi | reverse complement strand
CCCCCCCCCCCCCCCCCCCCCCCCCCCCCCCCCCCCCGCCGTGTTCCCACCTGCCTTGGGAAGCAGTCCCTCACACTGCTAACCACCTCCTGCCAGGGAGACCAGGTGGCGCAGTACATTGTCCCCCTGTTGTCTAGGACCTTTGCTCCCACCTGCTGACCATATTGGGCCAAGAAGGCCTGGCCTCCTGGTACAGCAGAAGCTCCGGGACCCCCGTGTGAGCTCAGGAGGAGCCCTGGTCCCTGCACTTCTGGCCTGACACACAGTGGCCCTGGGTCCCAGGGAGGAGGGGCACAGGTCCCGTCGGCAGCTCCTGGAGGAGGGAGGGACACAGGGAGGGATGCAGGCGACGTGACACCTTTCTCAGCCCCAGGGACTCAATTCCATCACAGCTGCTGCTGTGCAGAAAGGGAAACTGAGCCACTGGGAAGCAAGGTGTCCTGCCTGGCTAGGAAGGACTGCAGTGTGATTTGCCCTGTGCTCCCTGGAGCTGGCCCTGAAGGAGCCCCAGCGTGGGGTGGGCGTGGGGTAGGACAGGGCTCCTGCAAGCGCGCTCCAACTGGGTTCGCACACACTGTGCATACGGCTCGCTCTGGGTCCCAGACAAGCAGTGTGGCCTGCCTGATCCCCCCCACCCCAGCCCCGGCTTCATTCCCACAAGTTGAACAACACCTCCTTGCAGGACCCTGGAGCAGAGGGGGCGAGGGGCAGGGACAGCCGGCTGCCTGAGGGACACCAGCCTCTTAACCCCAGGGACAACTTCCATAGCAGAAGTGAACTTGACCCACAGAACTGCTCCCAGTGCTGCCCCGCTAGGTGACAGATCTGACTTAGGGCCTGGCCCAGATTTCGCGCGAGCTGTCCACATCAGCCCTGTGTCCCCGGCTGTGCCACACAGTACCCACAGTTGGAACACCCACAGCCGGCCGTCAGTCGGCCCTGCGGGGCACTTGAAGCACATCCAGTGGGTGGAAAAGGTGCTTTTAATAAAGTCACAGAGAACCAGGACTGGGGGTGCAGGCCTGTCATCCCAACACCATAGGAGGCTGAGGCAGGAGGATCGCAAGTTCAAGTCTACAGTAGATAACTTAGCGACTTAGAGAGACCTTGTCTTAAAATTATAAATAAAAACTTGTGGGGAGGTAGTCGGTGTGAAGGCCTGAGCTCACCTCCCGCTTTCCCAGCTTGCTTTAATGTTATAATCAAAAAAACAATTTTAAAGGAAGTTTTAACACTTACATATTAACTATATTGTATATTTTATATATGGCCCAAGACAATTCCTCTTCACTAAAAAAAATAAAAATAAAAAATAAAAAATAAATAAAAAATTAAAAAAACCAAAGGCCAAACAAGGAACAGCCTACGCTGCCGGCTGGGCATGCCTACGTTTGCCCAGGGCCCCTACCTACCCCTCAGCCCTGCCGGGTGCACACAGGTGTGTCCCTCCTGTTCCTGTCCCCCTGCCCCAGTCCTTGTGGGTCCCCAGGATATATGGCCGAAAAAGTGACCAGCTGTCCCTTCCCAGAGCCTGGCCAACCCCACACCCTCCCATGCCGGGGCTCAGATAAGGGACTTCTCTGGACTTTGATTGGGCCCCAGGAGACATGGCTGCTGACCCAGTGCCTGGGTCCCCAGCCTCCTGGAGGCTCCCAGACCTCCTGGCATCCTGGGGAGCTCCACGCCTCCCCCAGCTAGGATCAAAGGCCTGGCCTCTGCTCCAAAGATAAGGGGCCCTGGAGGGAGTAAGAGCCATAGGAGACGACCCGGTCACCTCACACACTGACTGGTCACTTCACACGCAGTCTCCAGAGCCTGCCAGCCCCCACCAGAGCCATCTCCTGGGCCCAGGCTGCAGAAGAGGCCCCTATCCAGAGGGCTCAAAGGGACCTGGCTTACCCAGGGTCTCCAGGAACTAACAGGACATCAAAAGACCCCAGAACCCTCACAGACTGCAGGCTGGGCTCCTGCTGGGTGACAAGGCCTGGGAGGACTTGTGACAGTCCCCTCAGGCCCAAGCGCTGGCTCTGGGCCCTGGACGGCAACTCCACTCCCAGGACACCCCCTACAGGAAGACAGAGGTAAGTCCTAGAGCAGCCCAGGGTGATGGAAGGGCCAATTTGGGACAGACAGATGGGGGGTTCCCCTCACAAGCCACCCCCAATGTGGCTGTGGGTGAGCAGGGGTTATTCATACGATGGGCCGAGGAGGGCCAGCACAGTGTCACGCCCAAAGTCCATGTTGTGGTCACAAGCACCTCTGTCCCTGCTCAGGTGTGAACATGCTTTGGGCTCTGCTTCTGCCAACCTTGGGGACATATCCATCCAGCAGAGCCAGAGAAGTCCCAAGGCCACTGTCAGGTGACAGCACCCTAGGGCCACATAACTTGAGTACCTCATGGAGAGGGGCTGACAGCAACCCAGCCACATCCCTCTGAGGACTCTGGAGGACTTCTTCTCCCCCCTCCAGGTGTCCCTTGGCATGTGGACACCCTGCTCCTGCTAACGGCCCCTCCCTGGCATCCCTGGGTGTCTCTGTTCTTTCCTTGAGGACGTGAGGCCCTGGACTTGGGGCCCACTGGATTATCCTGGGCAACCCCTCCTGGGGTTCTTGGCGACATCTGTGAAGAACCCTTTCCCTAAAATTGTCACATTCCTTAGTTCCCAGGGGCAGGACAGCAGCACCTGTTCCAGGGACATGGTATGACCCATCGCCTCCCTGTCACTCCTCCGTGGGCCAAGATGCCATGTGAAGGGTTCGGGTTAGGATTAGACCCACTGCCCAGAGGGGAGGTACCACACCCACCTGGAGCCACCTGAGGAGGCAACGCCGTGGCATGCAGTGGGGGCGGGAAGTCTTAGCTGGAGGTCTCATCTGAGTTTGAGTCCCCAGGAACCTGCCCCAGAAACACCAATGTGAATATGAGACGGATGACATCAATGGCACTATGTCCCCAGCCGCCACTGCATGGAGCCCCGAGCCCCACCCCCCGGGGACTAGGGGACTGGCCTTCCTCACTGGGTTGGGGGGTGAGGCCAGATTATTCCCCAAATCTCTAGCACTCGCTCAAGGAGGCCATGAGCCCCTCCCAGCATCACAGGGCACCTCGATTTCAGGGTGACACAAGCCTGAGCAGACCTGGCTTGAGGACACAGCCTTCACCATTCCGAGGAGGAGGGACAGCGAGCAGGGGCAAGGTCCACAGCTCCTATGCAGGCCTGTGGGCACAGTGGCTCGGAACACGTGGTGTCTTGGAGTCTGAACATTGCAGTGTATGGATTTAAATGCAGGCGGTGGCACAGGCCTGTAATTCCTTCATTCTGGGAGGCTGAGGCAGGAGGATCACACATTTGAGCCCACCCTGGACAACTTAGCAAGACCCAGTCTCAAAATAAAAAATAAAAACGGACTGGACAGCCAGCGCCTGACCCTTGGGACCCTTGGAGCACCCCTCAGTCCAGAAGCCCCTCTGGAGTCACTGCTCCAGCTCCTGAAGGCAAGGCAGCAGCACCAAGGTGAGGGAGGTCTCCCTGCAATGGGGAAGAGGGCAGCAGCCCAGGGCCCAGAGCGGGTGCAGGGCAGTGGCCAGGGCCTAGGGCCAGATGGCTGTGGTAGCAACATCATGTTTTGTTAAGAGCCTAAGAAACAAGGATTGAGTTCACAGAGCTTTGCAGCCACGGCCCATGGTTCAGCTGCCACACAGTGGCTCCCAGAGGGGGGAGTCACCAGAGCAGAACACAAGGGACCTTAAGTCAGGTCAAGTCGGGTTCCATCGTCCACCCAGGAGCTGGATCACAAGCATGCCATCTGCTAGTGACTTGCTAGACGCTGCCCACGGAGATGCTGGCTTCCTGGGAGTCCTTGTCACCACCCTTCACATCCAGTAGGACAGATGGGCACCAGCTCTGGCCGTGGCCTGGCTTGCTGCTGGGGCTTCCAGGCCACACCCTGCCCAGGCCCCAGGCACCGCAGATGGCGGCTCTTGTCTGCTACATGGAACTGCAGGGGCAGTGGACAAATGCCATCTTGGTGCCATATCCTGCTGCCGGTGACCAGGGAACAGAGCTGCCTCTGGGGACAGTAGGCACTGTCACACTGCCATGGGGATGACAAGAGTGGGACCCGATACCCAGGGCCATGTGGAGCCAAGCAGAGGGCAGGTGGGTCACAGAGCTTGGCGAGACAGGGTCCTGGAGCAGAGCTTTTCTCGGCATCACCCCTCAGCAATGGCTCCCTGGGGCCACTGTCCCCCAGGGCTGCCTGTGCCCAGCAGCCTGGCCACACTGTGGCCAGATGCAAAGACACACGACTCCAACTCTTCTCGCCTGGCGGTCAGCTTGGAGGAGGTTCCGGATCAACATCCCTTAGAGCACACGAAGCTGCAGGCAGGTGGGTGACCACAGGGATGCCCTGCTCCCGGGGGACCGGGGACCAGATGTCCCCCAGCCTGGGTGTTGGGTCGGCCTCACTTGGACCTAAGAGCAGCTGCTGGACAGCACGCCAGAGCTTGGGGGGCTCAGGTTAGCAGTGCCTCCACGTTTTCCCCTCTGGCGTAGGGTCCAGGACTGTGGGACTTCTGGTGTGGCATTGGCTTCCCCCAGAGACACTGCCCCAAGAGGACCAGGGAAGCCACATGCCTCTCTGGCTGCCCTAAGTCCCCATCAAGGGAAGGAGGCAGCTCTGTTTCGGTTTTGGTTTGTAGCCCTGGGGACTAAGCTCGGGCCTTCCCACCAATTGAGCCACACCCACAGCCCATTTTGGGGTTTCTAAATTTGAGACAGAGTCTCACTAAGTCAATAAAGTTACCCAGGCTGGGCTCAAACTTGGCAATCCTCCTGCCTCAGCCTCCCAGAGGGCTGGGATGGCTGACTGGCCAGTGCCGCCGGGCCAGGCTTTTTAGCCTCAGTGTGTGAATGTTCACAAGCACAATTGTTGTGGCCGTTTGTCTGTCCAGGGCTACGGAGCCCAAAATGCCCCTATTCGGGCTCTCAGGGAGGATGCGCATGGGTAGCGAGGCTGAGACCCGCTCATAGGATCTTCCATGCCTGGTTTCTCCACACGGCTGACGTAGCTCAGCCTCCAGAGTCCCCAGGTGGCCACGGTCCCTCTGGGGGTGCTCCCTGCATCTGAGGAGGTGGGTGGGACAGCTGGAAGGCGGGAAGAGCTCCCGCTGAGCCGCCCAGGCACGGGACAGTGACCCTCTGGGAAACTCCCTGCAGCCCTGCACGGTCCTCCCCTCCTGCATCCGGGAATTCCAGAAGTGTCCAGCATCCTGCCGGCCGCCTCCTTGTGCCAGGCAGGGCCGGGGGGCAGGGAGGCCCATGGTCAGGGAGGATGGTCATCCGGACCCTTGCAATCCCCGGAGACGCCAGAGCGCCGTGATCGGCAAAGCGGCCTAGGAGTTCTAGGTGGTTTCCACGACTCGGGCTCATAACCTTATTTTGTTTCCCACGTGGAGAAAATGTCATGGCTCCAGGCCAGGCTCTGTGAAGAGCTGCCCATCTCTGAGGTGGAGAAGGGCGTGGTGGGACCTGTCCCAGGGCGCAGGGACAGGAAGCGCCCACCATCCTTCTCCCCAGCCAGGTGGTGGGCGGAAGCCAGCCTTGTCGCTGAAGACACTGCCTGGGCTCCAGGTGGCCGGACTTGCGTTCCTCCAGGTGACAGCATGTCTGTGCCAGCAGCAGGGACTAGCCCCACAGCTCCGTGGAGCCGCCCGGGCCCAGGCACTCAGGGCTAGAGACTCATTCTGCCGAGTCCCCTCACCCCCACACTTCCTTCTCACTGGAAACCTAGCCCTCGCCTTGGAGAACCCCTATCCGTACTCCAGGGGCCTCAACCCAGGCTCTTGGCACCAGGGATGGGTTGCATGGTGGCTAATTTGTCCATAGGCAGGGCAGTGTTGCTAGCGTCACAGCCTCGGCTCTCCCTCGGCTCACCAGCAGCTCACGCAGGCGTACACGGAGCCCACATCCCTGGCTTGCACAGGTCACACGGGAGTGTGCTCCTCTGAGAACCAGCTGATCTGACACCAGGCGGCGCTCAGGCGGTCCTGTGAGTGACGGGGAGCCGCTGGAAGCACAGCCTCCTGCACCGGCCACGCCTGTGTGCAGCCCGGTGCCCAGCTGGCCACAGGCTGACTCCTGTCCCGGCCCAGAGGTGGAGGATCCCGATTAGAGGTGATAGGCTGAGAGGTGCTAGGCCATCCGTACTTCTGTTCTGGTCCAGAAGCCTCTACATTCTTCTTTAAGGGCACAGAGCACTTCTGAAAGATCAGGGAGCCCTCCCTCGTGCGGGCGACAACCTGCACAACTGTGCCCAGCCACCGGCTCCAGTCCCACCGCCTGCTGAGCCCGAAGGGAGGCAGCATCACCCAGCGCGCTGAGGACTCGAGAAGGGGCTTTAAAGCCCCCCAGGACTCCCCTGGGGGGACCCCCAGACTCCCTCCTCCAGGGCTCCCTGTGGTGGTGGGAACCTTGGGTGCGTGGTGGAGCTGGGCTTTGGAACGATCACAGGGGCCAGGTTCGGGTCAAGATTAGAACCCTGGGCCGGTGCCAGACTTCCAGTGTGGTCGTGCAGACTGCGCTAGGCGAGGGGGGCTGTCTGGAAGCCCACGTGTAGCTGTGTGTCCCCTCCTTGCCCTAAAGACAAAGGGACGGCGCCCAGTGGGTCCCAAACACAGACAGCCCCTGCATGAAGCAGTGGGCAGAGCAGCCCCTTCTCCCTTCACTCGGGCTTCCCGCTAGGGGGCGCTCGGCTCCGCCCATGCACCTGCCCTGGAGCACAGAACTCCGGGAGGCCGGAGCACGCCCCATGTGGTTACTGTTCCTAACATGGGCATGAAAAGGCGGATTCACATGCTAAGTTGTGGCAAATGCGCTGCCAAGCTTGTTGTTGAGGAGGGGGCACGGGGTGGAGCCCACGATCTGCACACTGAGCTCCATCCTCAGCCCATTTTCCATTTTTGATTTTGAGACTAAGTCATCTAGGCTGGGCTTGGACCTGCCGTCTTCCTGCCTCGGCCTCCTAGAGTGCTGGGATGACAGGCCTGCACCTCTGGGTCTATTTAGAAGTCTTCTTAATAACCATATCAAGTACCAGATTTTGAAATGAAAATCAAGCTGCAACTTAAAAGGCATCTCCTCTGCAGTGCAGGCCACATTCCACGTGCCCAGGGCCACATCTGCCTGGTGGCCTCGCAGCATGTGGGTGCAAGAGCCGGGGTTCAAACTTGGGAGGCTGCGGCTTAGGCCAACACTCCGCCTCTGTCCTGCTGTGGCAACTCGGCATGCTGGCTTTGTCTTGGGGCTCAGCGTGAGGTACCATGTGTTACAGAAATGCACTGTGACTGTTTAACTTAAAAAGAAACGTATCCCAGCGAAAACCACGCAGCCACGAATCCCTCCACAAACCACGCAGCCATGAATCCCTCCACACCCGTCCCTTGCTACAAACACACATCCCATCGGGCCTGCGTGGCATGGCCGCCCCAGGTCCTGAATTAAGTCGAACTGCTGACTGCTCACGGCCACACTGACTTTAAGGAAGAGCGAGGCTCCACACAGCACTGCACCAGTGCCCAAGGCGTGTGAGAACGTAACGCTGCTGTTGTGGACCTGCCTCTCTGTGGGACGGCGCTGCGGGGTGCCACTCAACAGCACGCTCACCAGATTTTTGATCTCACCCTTTAAAGACACTCAGGAAAGAGTGCTTCCAGAACTGCTTCAGAGAGTGGCAGGGCCACAGGAGACGGTGACAGAGGGGCAGGTTCTGAGGGGGAGGACGGCTGTGGGTCTGTATTGTAAGCACAGTCACACACACACACACACACACACACACACACACAGCACGTCTCCCCTGGGAAACCACCCTGCAGGGTACGCCAGTGGGGTGGGGCGTGAACGAGGGCTGAGAGTCTGGCCTCTCCACCAGCCTGGCCTGATCTCCCTGTGCAGCCAAAGCAGACACGGGAAGTCTCCGCCCCGGTGTGACCCCGCGACCCGGGTCCTCATCCTTCTGGGACCCCTGAGAGCGGCCCTGGGCACTGAGTTCCCAGTAGCTTCAAAGGGAGCCGGGGGCTCCCCAGGGACAAGGACAGCAAGAAGACCAGCCCGGCCCCGTTGCCAGACATCAGAAGTGCAAGACAGCTTTGGTCTCGGCCACACCAAGGGAACAGGACAGGCCTTCGAGGAGCCAGGGCTGCTGGGAACCTGGCCAAAACCACGCAGGGCCAAGGTCCCAGTGCCGCCTGGAAGGCGCGAGGTCACAGGGTGCAGGGGTGAGGACAGAGCTGCTGGGCCAGCCCCACCCCCAGCCGGGTGGGTGCCTCTCAGCCGGGAAGGCTGCCACGGAGGCGGCAGTGTGCATGGCCCCGGCTGCCCGAGGCCCAGCGCACCTGTGGCCCCAGGTCCCAACAGGAGGGTGCCTACGCTATCAAGATAAGCTAAGGATGATGCCTGGGGGGTCTAATCGCCCAGGGGGTGAGAAGGCAAGCCAGCCTCTTTTCTTTTTCTTTTTTCCTTTCTTTCTGTCTTTCTTTCTTTCTTTTCTTTCTTTCTTTCTTTCTTTCTTTCTTTTTTTTTTTCCTGGTGATAGTAGTGATTGAGCCCAGGCTCTTCCACAAGTCCCCACTTTGCAGCTAAAGAAGCCAAGACACTGAGCGGCCACATGGCTACTTTTCCTGGCTGGGAAGCGGTGAGGCAGATTTAAAGCCAAATGTGGGGAAGTCCAGCACCCACAAGCTCAAGCCCTGGGTGGGAATCGGAGTTGAGGACCCCTGCCCTCTGGGAGCCCGGCTTCAGGGAGTGGACATGGACAGGGACAGCAGCATCTGTGCGGGCATGGGCAGCTGTGGGGGGCCGAGACTCCAGGAGGATGGTGGGGTCCACCTGCTGCTGCTGCGAGCCAGGTCTGAAGGCCACAGTCAGACAAGGCAGAGGGGCCACCCGGGTAATCCCTGGGCTAAGGCCAAGGTGCCCCCTGTGGGAGGTCAGGCAGAGGCATGGCCCCCACCACTGCTCCCACACTCAGAGCACCGCACGTGGGTGACCCCGCGTCCTTGGGGTCGACACGGCTGGGGCAGGCAAGTCCTGCAAACTGAAAGGCCCCACACCCGCCTCTGTCGCCTTCCAGAACACAGCCGCTTTCCCTGCCCAGATCCAGCACCCTGCCCACCCCAGGCGCAGCTGGCTGGCCAGGGCTGACTGGCCACGTGTGCCAGGATGTGGGCTCGGCAGGGGCCACCTGGCCCCCAGCTGCCAAAGGAGAGGGGCAGGTTCAGGGACAGAGACAGAGCAGTGGGAGAGGCAGGACAGAGGGGGGTGGAGTAGAGGGCTGTGCAGCAGCAGCGAGAAGCCTAGCAGCCCACTGAGGGCAAGATGGGCAAAGGCAGAGGGCCCGGTGGACAGGGACAGAGAGAAAAGGAGGCGTTCAGGGTGCGGCAGGACAGGGTTCCCCCCCACCCCCCCACCCCACCCCCTCCTCGGCAGCTGAGCAACGTCACGAGACTCTGTTCCCACATAAACAATAGGAAGGACCAGGGATACCACTCAGTGCAAGGGCCCTGGGGTCGGACTCCCAGCACCACTGGCCCTCCGCTAGGCACGGGTTTGGGATGCGGGGTGCATCGTGTGGCCTATGCCCTCAGGGAGCCCACAGTCTTGGTGACTCCACCCGGCAGGGACTCTAGCGCAGCCCTTGCTTGAAAAAGCAGAGGACGGGAGAACAGACAGCGCAAACAGGAGCCATAAATGAGAAGAACATGGGACCCTCGGCCGCGTGGGGGCCTTTCCAAAGGACCTCACCGTGCGCTATTGAAAAAAAAACTCACTTGCATATGACAATGTCGTGGATTGAAAGTCAGAGAAGGGCTCTCTGCGTCCACGCCACAGAGCCCCATGGGACAGAGTAGGGTGTCACTCAGTGAGTCGTCCTCCCAGAACACACAGCAGCCGGTGGCAGGTTCCAGCTGTGTGGGGCGAAGCCAGGGGACTCATGGGGGGATGAGACTGGCCACCGTGCCCACTGGAATGTCGCCCTGCTCCAGGAAAGCCGCGGGAGGGAAGCCGGGCCTTCTCTCCTCCCTGCACAGGCCCCTGGCTTACTCACACGTCTTAGAGGTGAGAACACAGAGGCTCAGAGACGGCGTGGGCCTTGCCTGAGGTTGCACAGCCCGATGCCAGGTCACACACAAGCATTGCCTGCTCGCCCCAAACCACCAGGTTATCAGGCTCCCCAAATGTGGCGCCGGTGGCATATTCCCAGGCCACACCTCTGAGGAGACCTGGCATCAGCATCCTAGCTGAGGTCGCTGGCCGCTGTGGATCCCCTGAGGGACACCAGGCAGTTCCAGGGCCTGTGCACTAGAGGGAGCCAGAGGGCCAGTTTCCGCAAGTGTGGTGCTGTTCAGGGCAGATCCTGGGTCCCTCCCCTGCCTCCGAGGCTAGCACCCTGGAGCAGCCAGCCTGAGTCCGGTCCCAACCTCCCCCAAAGTCCTAGCAGCCTCAGAGCTGCCGTGGCCTCTGCAGATCCCTGACCCCTCCCAGGCCCAGCTTCTAGTCCATGAGGCAGGAATGACTGATCCCGAGGGTCCTGAGCTCCAACCTTCCACAGACACCTGAGACCCCTCCAGAATACCAAGGAACACATGGCCACTGAGTCCCAGAGGTCCAGACTTATCCCTGACGGTGGTTCTGCTGATGTTCTGTGTCGCATGGTACCCAGGCACCTAGAGTTTGCCACACTTTGGGTCCATGAGGGGACACAGCCAAGGACTGACTGCACGCTGCAGGTGACAGCTCTGGAGACAGGGGTCACTGCAGTCCTTCCCACATCAGTGCTGAGTCACTCAGCCCTGGAGCGATCCCCTGAGCCGCAGGTAATGAGTCCCTGGGGCAGCCTGCTTCAGCCTGGGACCTTCCATGGCTGGCAGCAGAGGCTTGCGTGGCCTCCCATGCTGGCCCGTCACCCAGTGGCTATGAAGGGCAGCTTTCCCAAGCCAGCAACTGCCGTGCTGAGCCTCAGAGATGGCACCATGCAGGATGGGGTTCTTAAAATAGCATCGCCAGCCTCAGGAGGGGAGCCCGGGGCACGAGGGGCAGGCATGAGAGGCTGGCGCAGAGAAGAAAGGGTGGGGTAGGTGCTATGGAGTGGCAGTAATCAGAGGGGGCCCCAGCATGGAGACACCACCAGATGGGGCTTCCTGGAGGTGGTACCCGAGTCACTCCAGCAGGGCCACCACACCAACCCCAAGTTTCTCGCTCACCGGCCAGCCCTTGGAGTCACAAAAGATCCTTGTTCAGTGCATGCTGTGGACATGCATATGCACACACATGCATACACACACACACACACACACACACACACTCCAGGAGTCACATGGTCCCACCTCTCTCCAGCAGCGAGGTCGCCCTGTAGCTGCCATATTTGTTCTGTGAGCTTTTGTGCTCCCAGGCCACAGCAGGCTGTGACCCACTGGCCACATCACAGTCACAGCAAGCCCCAGACCTCGCTGATGGAGCACTCCTGGCCCCGCATCTCTCCCATACAGATGGTAGCTAGCAACCCAGGTCCCCGCTGTCCTCACGAGAGCCTGGGAGACAATCCAGAGAGAGCCAGGGCACACGTTAAAAGCAGCTGGCCAGAGCCAGTCCACCTCAGCTTGCCAGTCCACACCCCTGCAGCATGGAGCTGAACCTCTTGGGGGGACCATGGTGTCCTCACTGCACCAGCAATCATACCTGTGACCCCTAGAAGGGACGCTCTGAGCTGAGTCACCCTTTGGGTGGAGCAGGAGTTGTTGGGATCCGCAGGACAGCTGTGCCCATCTCTGATAAGAACACACTGTGTCCTCATGTTTCTGGGAGAGAAACTGGGATCTGTCTGAAGAGGCCAAGACCAGGGTGCTGACAAAACAAGCAACTGTTTGCAAAACTGTGATCAGGTTTCTCCAAATAATAGCTTTGCCCTCTAGGCAGAAATAAAAGGAACCAGGATAGGGCAGGAGTCCCCGTCTCATGACAGCTAAGGCAGGGATTAAGATCCAAACTGTCACCCCACCTGTCCTCAGCTTCCAACAACTGAGGAGCTCCACTGCGCGCCCACCTGCCTGCACCAAGGCCACACTGGCAGCTTCCCAAAGGCAGCAAGCAGGGTATGGCAGAGGTGGTGGTGACAGTGGTGGTGGCGATGGTGATGGTGATGGTGATGGTGAGAATGGCCATCAGGCTGATGGCAGTAATTTAAAACGCAAACACTGTCGAGTGTTCTCTCCTGTCTCGTTGCCAATCCTGAGGCCTTCAGTAGAGTGGCCTGACCTTCCAAGCCTGGAACCAGGGCTTGCTGAGTCCCTCAGCACACACCAGGACAGGCTGGGACTTAGGTGTCTTCCTGCCCACCCAGCACAGGACCCCGGGCATAGCAGGGATGCAGGAGAAGTGAGTCTTCTCACAGACTACCCCTTATGTGATCCTAACCCCAACATAGAGTCCACAGGGTCTTTCAGGACTTCTGGGTCAGCCAGTTCACAGCACAGGAGTCCACAAGGCATGACTGCTGAATAGCAGACCCTGTTTTCGCACATGTGGAACGACTTCCTGGTCGTTTCCCTCAACAGAACTTTCTCTATGAGAAACCTGCATTAATGGGATGGTAAACCATGCTCATGGACAGGGAGACTCTTTAATGAAGATACAGGCTTCTTCGAAGAAAAAATGAACTTGCTGATTTTAAAACTTATGAAGAAATGCAAAAGATCTAGGTTAGCCAACACACATTTGACACAGGAGAACAGAGCTGGAGGATTTACAGTACCTGGTTTCAAGGCTAATTATAATCAAGAAAGTGTGATGCAGGTACAAGAATAGAGAATCACGTGAGTGGGACAGAACAGAGAGTCGGAAATAGCCCGCGCCTATTTTGGTTCACTGAGGTTTGACAAAAGGAGAAAGAGAATTAGTGAAAACAGATGATCTTTTCAATAAACAGCATTAGGAAAAGCTAAGTGCAAAAAATAGTTTCAGCCCATGCATTGTCTTACACACAAAACTCAACTCAAAATTGGTCAGATACTTTTCTGAGCCAGGGTCTCACTCTGTAGTCCAGGCTGGTCCTGGCCTCAGTAGGTAGCCCAGGCTGGCCTCAAACTCACAGTGACCCACCGGCCTCAGCCCCCTGAGTGTTAATTAGACATGTGCCACCATGTCCAGCTGATTTTACATGGTGCAAGGGAACAAAGCCCAGGGCCTTGTGCACGCTAGGGAAGCATTCCAACCTCTGCACTGCATACCCAGCCCCAAATTGATCATATACTTAAATGTGAAACCTAAAGGTACAAAATTACTAGAAAAGACACAGGGGGAGAAGTTTTGTTACTATAGGTTAAAGGAAGATTTATTTCTTAGGGATGACATGAAAAGTGTGACCCTAGAGGGAAAAGATGAATAAAGTAATAATTTTGTCAAAATGAAGAGCTGTTGCTTCTGTGAGATGCTGTGGACGCCAGAGAAGCCTCAGTGGGAAGGCCCTGAGTTTGGTTCCCAGTACCAAAAAAAAAACCAAAAACAAAACAAAACAAAAACTTTATTAATACAATGGAAAAAGACTCACCATATCAGGTGTTGACAAGGATGGGGCACAAGGCGGTCCCCCTCCTGTCTGAAGAAAGGGCCACAGGATTAGATTGAGAGCCCCACACCCCCGAACCCTAAAGGTTCAGGCCCTGATTTAATCCACCAATCCACTTGGGCCACCTAAGGAAGCTTAGTGCAGGGAGCGGCGATGTCCTCCCACCACCGCGCTACAGCGTGCTACACACACACACACACACTCACACACTCACACACACAGGCAGCACAGCTTACAGCCCCCCAACCTGGGAGTGGCCCTGGGGTGCACTGTGCTATATCCGGGTTCTGGGACGCCCCGAGCAAGGCATGCGACGTATGAAGACCGGTTCCTGCTGCTGTAACGAAACCCCTGTCTGGTCGTTTGTAAATACCTGCATCCATTCCCCCAGAGTCTGGGAAGTCTATGCCCGCGGAGTGGCGTGATCACGGTCCGGGTAAGGCCCACCTCAGTTTCCTAGGCGGCATCTCTCTTCTTGCGGGGTCCTCATGGACAGCAGGGACAGAGGCGCTGCTAACCCCCCTCTACGTCCCCCTGGACCCTTAGAGGATATTAATGCCACCTCAACCCTAACCACCTGCACGAGTCCCCTGACCTTTTTCCCCTTTGCATTCCTGGAGATGAGCCTTTTCGCTGAGCTACATCCCCAGCCCATTTTATTTAATTTATCCAGCTATTTTTTACGTATTTATTTTGAAGCAGGGTCTCGCTCTGTAGCTCAGGCTGGTCCTGAACTCACTATGGAGCCCAGGCTGGCTGTGGACTCATTGCAATCCTCCTGCCTCAGCCTCCCAAGTGCTGGGATTACAGGCATGTGCCACCACACCCAGCTTATGTGGTGTTGGGGAATCAAACTCAGGTACTTAATGCTTGACTTAGCACTTGACTTAGCACTTGCTAGGCAAGTGCTTTAACCGCTGAGCCATTCCTCCAACCCCTGTTGTTATTTATTTAGAGACAGGGCCTCATTAAGCTGCCCAGGCTGGACTCGAACTTCCAATCCTCCTCCCCAGCCTTCCAGAGAGCTGAGATCTGAAGCATGTGCCACCTTGCCTAGCCAGTGCTACGCCTCAATACCATCCCCCCAAAGACCACCCCTGACTTGTTAAAATATCTGGTTCCCAGGAGCGTAAGTTCTAGCCCAGGAAGGTGGGTGAGGCGTGCCATGGCGTGGATCGACTGACCAATACTGTGCCAACAGAAGCCACGCGGGACTCCCTGCTGAAATTAACATGCGCTGTGCAATTCCGCGGCTCTGTTCAGATAACACTGGAGAAGAAGCAAACTGACAAGTGGGGCCCAGGGCGCAGGTGGTGGCCCGGCCCGAGGGGTCCGCAGAGACAGGAGGCAGGAGCCAGCCCCAAGGGCCCAAGGGACTCCGGGCGGCAGCTCCCTTCTGTGCTGGGGTGCTGCAGGGGTCACAGGTTAGTGAACTGTATGTCTGAATACAAGAACTAAACCCCCAAGACACTGGGACCCACCGCAGCTCTCCACCCCACAGCTGGCCGGGGGTCAGTGTACTGTTGCTTCAATGACTCAACTTCTTGAAATACTGAGAATTTTTCTTAGTTAAAAAACTAGAGTGGGGAATTGAAGGCAGGAGGACCTCAAGTTCGAGCCCAGCTTGGGCAACTTAGAAAACCAGCAAGATTCTTTCTCAAATAAACAACAAAAGGTGTGTGTGGGGGGGGGGGGGCTGTGGCTACAGCTCAGAGCCCCCGCCCCCACCAGGCTGCAAAACAAACATGGAGGGAACCACACCACAAGCTCTAGAGTCAAAGCCAGGCCTGCATCAGGCCATGCGGAAACTGCCCTAGGGGCGCAAGCCAGGGCTACTGCCCCTCCTGGAGCCCTGGAGGAGCGCACCGGCCGGCCCTGTGGGTGAGGAAGCCAGGCCCGGCGCCTGGGTGTGCCATCAGCAGGGGAGACGCACGCTTTGCACACCCGCCTTTTGCATAGCCGTGGCTACAGGTTCTACCGCCTCAGGCTTGTTTGCTCTGGCTCTACCATGGAAATTCTTCCCCTAGAATCAGATTCTGAAACACATGGGCCTTAAAAGTATCTCCCAGGACTCAAGGAGACCACACGGGGAGCCCCAAAGGTAGCACTGAGGACCATGAAGGTTCCATTAGCAGCTGGGCCTGGCTGGTGGCACAGGCGAATCCCCCAGCACTTAAGGACCACTGAGTGCCCCTGTGACCCATTCAGGGAGCAGCTAGTGCTGAAGACAGGAGAAGGTGTCAGAGCCCCAGGGGACCGCAGCGGGCCAGGACCTGCAGCCAGGCACAGCATGTGACCTGAGTGCCCATCAGGGGAGGCCATCTGGCAGCACAAATGTCTACAAATGTGATCACCTGCACTCCACCCGACTCCCTTGCCCATGGCAGACATCACTAATCGATCACTGTACTCCTAACCACGGAGCAGCCCAGATGAAGGCCACTCCCCAGGTGCAGCCTGGGGCTGTGCATACCATCCACGGCTCAGAGGGGCGAGGGGCAAGACCCCTGACCCGCAAGGAAGGAACAGGTACAGCCACACCAGAGGAGCCAGTCTGCC
>PVKB01008483.1:0-16192 GCA_004027205.1 Ctenodactylus gundi | reverse complement strand
GCCTAGCAAGAGCTAAGTCAAGCACTAAGTACCTGAGTTCGATTCCCCAGCACCACATAGGCCAGGCATGGTGGCACATGTCTGTTATTCCAGCACTTAGTAGACTGAGACAGGAGGATTGCTGTGAGTTCAAGGCCTGGGCTCCATAGTGAGTTAGGACCAGCCTGACTACAGAGCTAGACTCTGTCAAAAAATAAAAAAATAATAATAAATCTTGGAAACAGAAAGCACTATAAATATAATTTTTAAATGAACAATAAACTAGATTAGGTGAAACAAAGGATATTAGTGCCTGAAGACCGGTCTTTTGAAATATTACATTCAGACAAAAAGAAAGAAAAGACTAAAGAAAGCACTCAATCTTCTATTATACAATTAAATAATCAAAACTTTATAACAGTAGAATATTGATAGATAGAAAATTAAGGCTAATGTCAGAGAAAATTTTTTCAGTCAAATAATGACAGAAAAATTCTCTTATCTGTAGATAAAACAGACTTAGATATTTTCAGAAAATTCTCACATCTATGGTAAACCCATTTTTCTCATTGGTGCATGGAAGTTTCTTTAGAGTACAAACTCACAACACAAGATAAGTCTTCATAAATTCAAAACATTGAAAATAACACACAGTATTGTTTCTGATCACAATGGAATGAAACTAGAAACCAGGAAAATGAAGTAGAAACCAAGAAAGTGAAGCCTTTAGAAATTATGTAATGCCATGGAAATTGAGCAACACCCTTCAGGATGAACAGCAGGAGACTGATGAAGTCAAAAAGTCAATTTAAAACTTCTTGAAACAAAAATGTGAACAGAACATAATAAAACCTGTAGTATCAGCAAAATTAAAAGAGACGTTTATAGGAAAGTGTGCCCACGATTAAAAAAAGACATACTGCAAATAAAAAACCCAATAATATATCCCAAGGACTTAGAAAAGGAGGAACAAAACAAACCCCAATTTATAGGAGAAAAGAAATAACAAAAACCACAGCAGAGTTAGTGAAATAGAATCTAATTGTTCTTTGAAAAGATAAATAAAATCAACCAACGTTTGCCTAAAATAAGAAAAGAAAAAGAAAAAGTAAAAGATGAAAAAAGAGCGATTATAACTGTTACCAGAAAAAACGCAAAGTAGAGGTTATTTTGAAAAACTATGTGTTAGCAAATTAGAAGCCCAAGAGCTAGTCACACCATCCGGCCTCAAACACCCTGGCACCCGAAGCCTAGGCACATGCTGGGCCAGCAGCCTCACTCTAATCCACAGGGTAGGCCCCGGACCTAGTCTGAAGCTTAGTTCTAAGAATCTCCTTCACGTTCCCCCTAACCAGCGGCACATCCACAGCCCTGAAGTCGAGCCACGCCATCAGAAGTGCCAGTCCTAGGCCTGCGGCTACACCTGCCCCTTGACCCAAGCCTTGTAACAAAGCAGACCCGAACGCCAACCGCCGCTGCCCTCCTCCCCTTTTTTTCTACACATAGGAGGGTCAAAAACAAGCCCAAGAGCTAACCATGCCCTCCAGCCTCACATGACCGGGCACACCAGACCTAGGCACATCCCGGGACCTCAGCCTCACTCTAATACACAGGGGAGCCCCTAGACCTAGTCTGAAACTAAGTTCTCAGCCTCTCCTACACGATCCCGCTAGCCAACGGCACATCCACAGCCGTGGAGCCGAATCACACCCTCCAAGGTCACTGACATGCCAGTCCTAGGCCTGCCGCTACAACATCCCCTTGAACCAAGCCTTGCAACAAACCAGACCGGAATGACAACTGCCACCCTAACATTCACCTTGACCCTGCTTCGCATTCTGGGCATCAAGGTCGGGCTAGCTATAGCCAGAGCCCTAACATTCACCCCAAAGCGAGATTCCATTTCTAACCCTAACCCTACCACCTCAGCTGGTCTCCAAAAGAAAACGAAGGAGAAAACCATCCGTAGCCCCGATTTCAGGCTCAAGTGCCCTCCTCCACTCCTTTTCTACCGTTATGACAGGCGAAAAAGAAGCCCAAGAGCTAACCACGCCATCCGGCCTCACACACCCTGGCACCCGAGGCCTAGGCACATGTTGGTCCAGCAGCCTCACTCTAATCCACAGGGGAGCCCCCGGACCTACTCTGAAGCTTAGTTCAAAGAGGCTCCTTCAAGTTCCCGCTAACCAGTGGCACATCCACAGCCCTGAAGCCGAGCCACAGCCTCCAAAGTCACTGACGTGCCAGTCCTAGGCCTGCGGCTCCACCTGCACCTTGACCCAAGCTTTGTAACAAACAAGCCCCAAATGCCAACTGCCGCTGCCCTCCTCCACTTTTTTTCTACCCATAGGAGGGACAAAAACAAGCCCAAGAGCTGACCACTAACTTCAGCCTCATATGCCCGGGTACCCCAGGCCAAGGCACATCCAGAGCCATCAGCCTCACCCTAATCCACAGGGGAGGCCCTGAACCCAGTCTGAAGCTTAGTTCTAAGCCTCTACTTCACGTACCCGCTATTCAGTGGCACGGTCACAACCACGAAAGCGAGCCACTCGCTCTAAAGTGTTCAAAGTGCCATTCCTAGGGCTGCGGCTGAACCTGCCCCTTAAACCAAGCCTTGCAATAAACCAGACTCGAACGCCAACCAACGCCCTAACATTCACCATGGACCTGCTTTGCAACCTGGGCATCAAAGTCAGGCTAGCTATAGACAGAGCCCTAACCCTAACCCTAGGCACGATTTCATTTCTAAGCCTAACACTAGCCCCCCAGGTGACCCCGAAAGAAAACGAGGAAGAAACCAATCACTAGCTTTGATTTCAGCCACGACTGCCATCCTCATCTCTTTTTCTACTGTTATGACGCCCAAAAATGAAGCCCAAGAGCTAACCATGCCCTCCGGCCTCACACACCAGGGCACCCCAGGCCTAGGCACATCTCGGGCCATCAGCCTCACTCTAAGCCACAGGGGAGGCCCCGGACCTAGTCTGAAGCTCAGTTCGAAGGCTCTCCTTGACGTTCCCGCCAACCAGCGGCACATCCAAAGCCCTGACCCGAGCCACAGCCTAAAAAGGCACCGAAGTGCCAGTACTAGGCCTGCGGCTACACCTGCCCCTTGACCCAAGCCTTGTAACAAACCAGACCTGAACGCCAACTGCCGCTGCCCTTCTCCCCTTTTTTTCTACGCAAAGGAGGGCCAAAAACAAGCCCAAGAGCTCACCACTAACTTCAGCCTCCCATGCCCGGTTACCCCAGGCCTAGGCACATCCCAGGCCATCAGCCTCACTCTAATCCACAGGGGAGGCCCCGAACCCAGTCTGAAGCTTAGTTCTAAGCCTCTCCTTCATGTTCCCGCTATCCAACGGCACGTCCACAGCCCTGAAAGTGAGCCACGCCCTCTAAAGTATTCAAAGTGCCATTCCTAGGGCTGCGGCTGCACCTGCCCCTTAACCCAAGCCTTGCAATAAACCTGACCAGAACACCAACCACCACCCTAACATTCACCATGGACCTGCTCTGCAACCTGGGCATCAAAGTCAGGCTAGCTATAGCCGGAGGCCTAACCCTAACCCTAGGCTCGATGTCATTTCTAACCCTAACCCTAGCACCCCAGGTGGCCCCCCAAAAAAACTAGGGAGAAACCCATCCGTAGCCCCGATTTTAGCCTCACCTGCCCTCCTCGGCTCCTTTTGTACCGTTATGACGGCCGAAAAAGAAGCCTAAAAGTTAACTATGCCCTCCAACCTCACACGACGGGGCACCCCAGGACTAGGCACATCCCGGGCCCTCAGCCTCACTCTAATACACAGGGGAGCCTCCGAACCTAGTCTGAAACTAAGTTCTAAGCCTCTCCTACACGTTCCCGCTAGCCAGCGGCACATCCACAGCCCTGGAGCCGAACCACACGCTCCAAGATCACCGACGTGGCACTCCAAGGCAAGCGGGCTACACCTGCCCCTTGACCCAAGCCTTGCAAAAACCATACTGGAACGCCAACCGCCACCCTACCATTCACCTTGATCCTGCTTCGCAATCTGGGCATCAAGGACAGCCTAGCTATAGCCGGAGCCCTAACATTCAATCCAAGGCGTGATTCCATTTCTCACCCTAACCCTACCACCTCAGCTAGTCTCCAAAAGAAAATGAGGGAGAAAACCATCCCTAGCCCCGATTTCAGCCTCAACTGCCCTCCTCCACTCCTTTTCTATCGTTATGACAGGAGCAAAAGAAGCCCAAGAGCTAACCACGCCATCCAACCACACACACCCTGGCACCCGAGGCCTAGGCACATGCCGGGCCCTCAGCCTCACTCTAATACACAGAAGAGCACCGGACCTAGTCTGAAACTAAGTTCTAAGACTCTCCTTCATGTTCCCGCTAGCCAGCGGCACATCCACAGCCCTGGAGCCGAACCACACCCTCCAAAGTCACCGACGTGCCACTCCAAGAGCTGAGGCTACACCTGCCCCTTGACCCAAGCCTTGCAACAAACCAGACCTGAACGCCAACCGCCACCCTAACCTTCACCTTGATCCTGCTTCGCAATCTGGGCATCAAAGTCGGCCTAGCTATAGCCGGAGCCCTAACAATAACGCCAAGGCGTGATTCCATTTCTAACCATAACCCTAGCACCTCAGCTGGTCTCCAAAATAAAACGTGGGAGAAAACCATCCGTAGCCCCGATTTCAGCCTCAAGTGCCCACCTCGGCTCCTTTTCTACCGTTATGACAGGCGAAAAAGAAGCGCAAGAGCTAACCACGCCATCAGGCCTCACACACCCTGGCACCCGAGGCCTAGGCACATGCCGGGCCTGCAGCCTCACTCTAATACACAGGGTAGGACCCGGACTTAGTCTGAAGCTTAGTTCTAAGAATCTCCTTCACATTCCCGCTACCGAGCGGCACATCCACAGTCCTGAAGCGGAACCACGCCATCAGAAGTACCCGATGGGCCAGTCCTAGGACCACGGCTACACCTACCCCTTGACCCAAGCCTTGCAATAAACCTGACCCGAACGCCAACCGCAGCTGCCCTCCTCCGCTTTTTCTCTACCCATACGACGACCGAAAAACAAGCCCAAGAGCTGACCAATAACTTCAGCCTCACATGTCCCGGTACCCCAGGCCTAGGCACATCCCGGGCCATCAGCTTCACTCTAATCCACAGGGGAGGCCCCGAACCCAGTCTGAACATTAGTTCTAAGCTTCTCCTTCACGTTCCGGCTATGCAAACAGACCTGAAGGCGAGCCACGCCCTCCAAAGTGTTCAAAGTGCCCTTCCTAGGGCTGCGGCTACACCTGCCCCTTAACCCAAGCCTTGCAACAAACCTGACGTGAACGACAACTGCCGCCCTAACATTCACCATGGACCTGCTTCGCAACCTGGGCATCAAAGTCAGGCTAGCTATAGCCAGAGCCCTAACCCTAACCCTAGGCCCGATTTCATTTCTAACCCTAACCCTAGCCCCCCAGACGGCCCCGAAAAGAAAACGAGGGAGAAACCCATCACTAGCCTTGATTTCAGCCACGACTGCTGTCCTCGGCTCTTTTTCTACTGTTATGACGGCCGAAAATGAAGCACAAGAGCTAACCACACCCTCCAGCCTTACATGACCGGGCACCAGAGGCCTAGGCACATCCCGGGCCCTCAGCCTCACTCTAATACACAGGTGAGTCCCCCACCTAGTCTGAAACTAAGTGATAAGTCTCTCCTACATGTTCCCGCTAGCCAGCAGCACTTCCACAGCCCTGGAGCCGAACCACAGCCTCCAAAGTCACCGACGTCCCACTCCAAGGCCTGCGGGCTACACCTGCCCCTTGACCCAAGCCTTGCAACAAACCAGACCTGAACGCCAACCGCCACCCTAACCTTCACCTTGATCCTGCTTTGCAATCTGGGCATCTAAGTCGGCCTAGCTATAGCCGGAGGCCTACCATTAACAACAAGGCGTGATTCCATTTCTAACCCTAATCCTACCACCTCACCTGGTCTCCAAAAGAAAACGAGGGTGAATACCATCCCTGGACCCAATTTCAGCTTCAACTGGCCTCCTCCGATCCTTTTCTACAGTTATGACAGGCGAAAAAGAAGCCCAAGAGCTAATCATGCCATGCGGACTCACACACCCGTGCACCCCAGGCTTAGGCACATCCCAGGCCATCAGCCTCATTCTAATACACAGGGTAGGCCCAGGACTTAGTCTGAAGATTAGTTCTAAGAATCTCCTTCACATTCCCACTAACCAGCAGCACATCCACAGCCTTGAAGCCGAGCCACGCCATCAGAAGTGCCCAACATGCCAGTCCTAGGCCTGAGGCTACACCTGCCCCTTAACCCAAGCCCTGCAACAAACCTGACGCGAACACCAACTGCCGCCCTAACATTCACCTTGATCCTGCTTCACAATCTGGGCATCAAAGTCGGCCTAGCTATAGCCAGAGCCCGAAAACTAACCCCAAGGCCCGATTTCATTTCTAACCCAAACCCTATCACCTCAGCTGGCCTCCAAAAAAAAACAAGGGAGAAACCCATCCCCTGGCCGGATATCAGCCTCAAGTGCCCATCTCGGCTCCTTTTCTACAGTTATGACAGATGAAAAAGAAGCCCAAGAACTAACCATGCCATGTGGTCTCACACACCTGTGCACCCGAGGCTTAGGCACATCCCAGGCCATCAGCCTCATTCTAATATACAGGGTAAGCCCAGGACTTAGTCTGAAGCTTAGTTCTAAGAATCTCCTTCACATTCCCGCTAACCAGCAGCACATCCACAGCCCTGAAGCCGAGCCACGCCATCAGAAGTGAGTGACGTGCCAGTCCTAGGACTGAGGCTACACCTGCCCCGTGACCCAAGCCTTGTAACAAACCACACCCGAACGCCAATCACCGTTGCCCTCCACCGCTTTTTTTTCTACCCATGGGACGGCCGAAAAACAACCCCAAGAGCTGACCAATAACTTCAGCCTCAAATGTCCAGGTACCCCAGGCCTAGGCACATCCCGGGCCATCAACCTCACTCTAATCCACAGGGGAGGCCCTGAACTGAGTCTGAACCTTAGTTCTAAGCCTCTCGTTCACATTCCCGCTATTCACTGGCACGCCCGCAGCCCCGAAAGCGAGCCACGCCCTCTAAAGTGTTCAAAGTGCCATTCCAAGGGCTGCGGCTGCACCTGCCCCTAGACCCAAGCCTTGCAATAAACCTGACCCGAACGCCAACCACCACCCTAACATTCACCATGGACCTGCTTCACAACCTGGGCATCAAAGTCAGGCTAGCTATAGCCCGAGGCCTAACCCTAACCCTAGGCCCTATTTCATTTCTAACCCTAGCACCCCAGGTGGCCCCGAAAAGAATACTAGGGAGAAACCCATCCCTAGCCCCGATTCCAGCCTCGCCTACCCTCCTCGGCTCCTTTTGTACCGTTATGAAGGCCGAAATAGAAGCCGAAGAACTGACCACGCAATCCGGCCTCACACACCCGGGCACCCCAGGCCTAGGCACATCCGGGCCCATCAGCCTCATGCTAATACACAGGGTAGGCCCCGGACCTAGTCTGAAGCTTAGTTCTAAGAACCTCCTTCACGTTCCTGGTAGCCAGCAGCACATCCACAGCCCTGATGCTGAGCCACGCCATCAAACGTGCCCGACGGGCCATTCCTAGGGCCATGGCTAAAACTGCCTCTTGACCCAAGCCCTGCAATAAACCTGACCCGAATGCCAACCTCCGCCCTAACATTCAACACGGACCAGCTTCGCAACCTGGGCATCAAAGTCGGGCCTAGCTAAAGCTGGAGCCATAACCATAACCCCAGACCCGAATCCATTTCTAACCCTAACCCTAGCACCCCAACTGCCCAGGAAAAGAAAACGAGGGAGAAACCCATCCCGAGCCCCGTTTTCAGCGTTGCCTGCCCTCCTTGGCTCCTTTTGTACCGTAATGATGGCGGAAATTGAAGCGCAAGAGCTAACCACGCCCTCCAGCCTCACGCGATGGGGCACCCAAGGCCTAGGCACATCTTGGGCCCTCAGCCTCACTCTAATAAACAGGAGAGCCCCCATACCTCATCTGAAACTAAGTTCTAAGCCTCTCCTTCACGTTCCTGCTATGCAGCGAGACGTCCACAGCCCTGAAGGCGAGCCATGCACTCCAAAGTGCTCAAAGTGCCATTCCTAGGGCTGTGGCTACACCTGCCCCTTGACCCAAGCCTTGCAATAAACCTGACCCGAACGCCAACCGCCACCCGAACAGTCACCATGGACCTCCTTCACAACCTGGATATCAAACTCGGCCTAGCTACAGCTGGAGCACTTACACTGACCCTAGGCCCGATTCCATTTCTAACCCTAACCCTAGCACCACAGTTGACCCGAAAAGAAATCGAGGGAGAAACCCAACACTAGCCCCGATTTCAGCCGCGCCTGGCCTCCTCGGCTCTTTTTCTACTGTTGTGACGGGCGAAAATGAAGCCCAAGAGCTAACCACGCCCTCCAGCCTCACACGCCCAGGCACCCCAGTTCTAAGCAGATCACCGACTCATAGCCTCACTCAAATACAAAGGGGAGCCCCCGGACCTAGTCTGAAGCTCAAGTTCAAGCCTCTCCTTGATGTTCCTGCTACCCAGCGACACATCCACAGCCCTAAAGCCGAGCCACAGCCTCCAAAGACACTGACTTGCCAGTCCTAGGCCTGCGGCTACACCTACCCCTTGACCCAAGCCTTGTAAAAAACCAGACCCAAACGCTAAGCGCCGCTGCCCTGCTCCACTTTATTTCTACCCATAGGATGCTCGAAAAACAAGCCCAAGAGCTGACAACTAACTTCAGCCTTACATGTCCGGGTACCCCAGGCCTAGGCACATCCCGGGCAGTCAGCCTCACTCTAATAAACAGCGGAGCCCCCAGACCGTCTGAAACTAAGTTCTAAGCCTCTCCTACACGATCCTGCTAGCCAGCGGCACATCCACAGCCCTGGAGCCGAACCACACTCTCCAAAGTCACCGACGTGCCAGTCCTAGGCCTGGGGCTACACCTGCCCCTTGACCCAAGCCTTGCAACAAACCAGACCCGAAGGCCAACTGCCACCCTTACATTCACCTTGATCTTGCTTCGCAATCTGGGCATCAAAGTAGGCCTAGCTATACCCAGAGCCCTAACACTAACCCCAAGGCCCGATTCCATTTCTAACCCAAACCCTACCACCTCCGCTGGTCCGCAAAAGAAAAGCGAAAAACCCATCCCTAGCCCCGATTTCAGCCTCAACTGCCCTCCTCGTCTCCTTTTCTACCATTATGACAAGCGAAAAAGAAGCCCAAGAGCTAACCAAGCCATCCGGCCTCACACATCCGGGCACCCCAGTGCTAGGCATATCCAGGGCCATCAGCCTCACTCTAATACACAGGGTCGGCCCCAGACCTAGTCTGAAGCTTAGTTCTAAGAATCTCCTTCACGTTCCCGCTAGCCAGTGGCACATCCACAGCCCCGATGCCGAACCACGCCATCAGATGTGCCCGACGGGCCAGTCCCAGGGCTACAGCTACACCTTCCCCTTCACCAAAGCCTTGCAACAAACCTGACCCGAACGACAATCACCACCCTAACATTCACTATGGACCTGCATCACAACCTGGGCATCAAAGTCAGGCTAGCTATAGCCGGAGCCGTAATGCTAACCGTAGGCCCGATTTCATTTCTAACCCTAACCCTAGCCCACCAGGGGGTCTCGAAAAGAAAACAAGGGAGAAACCCATCCCTAGCCCCGATTTCAGCCTTGCCTGCCCTATTCGGCTCCTTTTTTTACCATTATGACGGCCGAAAAAGAAGCCCAAGAGCTAACCACGCCATTGGGCCTCACACACCCGGGCACCCCAGGCCTAGGCACATCCTGGACCCTTAGCCTCACTCTAATACACAGGGGAGACCTGGACCTAGTCTGAAGCTTATTTCGAACCCTCTCCTTCAGGTTTCCACTCGCCAGCGGCACATCTACAGCCCTGAATCCGAACCCCAGCCTCCAAAGGCAATGACATGCCAGTCCTAGGCCTGCGGCTACACCTACCCCTTCACCCATCCTTGCAACAAACTAGATCCGAACGCCAAACGCCACCCTAACATTCACCTTGATCCTGCTTCGCAACCTGGGCATCAAGGTCGCCCTAGCTATAGCCAGAGCCCTAACCCTAACCGTAGGCCCTATTCCATATCTAACCCTAACCCTAGCAGCCCCGTTGGCCCCCAAAAAACATGAGGGAGAAACCCATCCCTAGCCCCGCTTTCAGCCGCGCCTGCCCTCCTCAGTTCTTTTTCTACAGTTATGACGGCGGAAAATGAAGCCCAATACCTAACCACACCCTCGGGACTCACATGCCCGGGTACCACAGGCCTAGGCACATCCCGGACCCTTAGCCTCACTCTAATACACAGGGGAGCCCCCGGACCTAGACTGAAGCTTAGTTCAAAGCCTCTCCTTCATGTTCCCGCTAAGCAGCAGCACATCCACAGCCCTATACTCGAGCCAATCACTCCAGGGGCACCGACGTGGCAGTCCTAGGCCTGCAGCTACACCTGCCCCTTGACCCAAGCCTTACAACAAACCAGACCCGAATGCCATCCACGCCCCTAACATTCACCTTGACACTGCTTTGCAATCTGGGCATCAAAGTCAGCCTACCTATAGCCAGAGCCCTAACACTGACGCCAAGGCCCGATTCCATTTCTAACCCTAACCCTACCACCTCAGCTGGCCCCCAATATAAAAACAGGGAGAAACCCATCCCTTGCCCCGATTTCAGCCTCAAATGCCCACCTCGGATCTGTTTCTACACTTATGACAGGCGAAAACAAATCCCAAGAGCTAACCATGCCATCCGGCCACACACACCCGGGCACCCCAGGCTTAGGCACATCCGGGGCCATCAGCCTCACTCTAACACACAGGGTAGGTCCCGGACCAAGTCTGAAGCTTAGTTCAAAGAATCTCCTTCACATTCCCGCTACCCATTGGCACACCCACAGCCCTAAAGCCGAGCCACACCATCAGAAGTGCCCGACGTGCCAGTCCTAGGCCTGCGGCTCACCTGCCCATTGACCCAAGCCGTTTAACAAACCAGACCCGAACGCCAACCGCAGCTGCCCTCCTCCACTTTTTTTCTACCCGTGGGACGGCCAAAAAACAAGCCCAAAAGCTGACCACTAACTTCGGCCTCACATGCCTGGGTACCCCAGGCCTAGGCACATCCCGCGCCCTGAGCCTCACTCTAATACACAGTGGAGGCCCCAAACCCAGTCTGAAGGTTAGTTCTAAGCCTCTCTTTCACGTTCCGTCTATGCAGTGGGACGTCCACAGCCCTGAAGGCGAGCCACGACCTCCAAAGCGCTCAAAATGCCCTTCCTAGGGCTGTGGCTACACCTGCCCCTTCACCCAAGCCTTGCAATAAACCTGACCTGAACGCCAACTGCCGCCCTAACATTCACCACGGACCTGCTTCGCAACCTGAGCATCAAAGTCAGGCTAGCTATAGCCGGAGCCCTAACGCTAACCCGAGGCCCGATTTCATTTCTAACCCTAACCCTAGCCCCCCAGGTGGCCCCGAAAAGAAAACTAGGGAGAAACCCATCCCTAACCCCGATTTCAGCCTCATCTGCCCTTCTCGGCTCTTTTTGTACCGGTATGACAGCCGAAAAAGAAGCCCAAGAGCTAACCACGCCCTCCAGCCTCACACTACCGGGAACCCCAGGCCTAGGCAAAACCTGGGCCCTCTGCCTCACTCTAATACACAGTGGAGCCCCCGGACATAGTCTGAAACTAAGTTCTAAGCCACTCCTACACATTCTCACTAACCAGCGGCACATCCACAGCCCTGGAGCCGAACCACACCCTCTAAAGTCACCGACTTGCCAGTCCTAGGCCTGCGGCTACACCTGCCCCTTGACAGAAGACTTGTAACAAACCAGACCCGAACGCCAACCGCCACCCTACCATTCACCTTGATCCTGCTTCACAATCGTGGCATCAACGTTGGCCTAGCTATATCTAGAGCCCAAACACTAACCCCAAGACCCGATACCATTTCTAACCCTAACCCTACCACCTCAGCTGGCCCCAAAAAGAAAAAGAGGGAGAAACCCATCCCTAGCCCCGATTTCAGCCTCAAGTGACCTCCTTGGCTGCTTTTCTACCGTTATGACTGGCGAAAAAGAAGCCCAAGAGCTAACCACGCCATCCGCCCTCACACACCCGGGCTCCCGAGGCATAGGCCCATCCCGGGCCAACAGCCTCACTCTAATACACAGGGTAGGC
Source organism: Ctenodactylus gundi (assembly GCA_004027205.1). Classification (NCBI taxonomy): domain Eukaryota; kingdom Metazoa; phylum Chordata; class Mammalia; order Rodentia; family Ctenodactylidae; genus Ctenodactylus; species Ctenodactylus gundi. Next base: position 3,918 of record PVKB01008483.1, on the reverse strand, counting down.
CCTGGACTTAGTATGAAGCTTACTTCTAAGAATCCCCTTCACGTGCCCGCTAGCCAGAGGCACATTCACAGCCCAGAAGCCGAGCCACGCAATCAGAAGTGCCCGACGGGCCCGTCCTAGTGCTACGGCTACACCTGCCCCTTTACCCAAGCCTTGCAACAAACCAGACCTTTACGCCAACCACCCCCCTAACATTCACCTTGATCCTGCTTTGCAATCTGTGCATCAAAGTCGGCATAGCTATACCCAGAGCCCTAACACAAACCCCAAGGCCCGATTCCATTTCTAACCCTAAACCTACCACCTTAGCTGGACCCAAAAATAAATCGAGGGAGAAAGCAATCCCTAGCCCTGATTTCAGCCTCAAATGGCCTCCTCAGCTCCTTTTCTACCGTTATGACAGGTCAAAAAGAAGCCCAAGAGATAACCACGCCCTCCGGCCTCACACACCCGGGCACCCGAGGCCTAGGCACATGCCGGGCCAGCAGCCTCACTCTAATACACACGGTAGGCCCCGGACTTAGTCTGAAGCATATTTCTAAGAATCTCCTTCACGTATCCACTATCCAGCGGCACATCCACAGCCTTGAAGCGGAGCCATGCCCTCCACAGAGCTGATAGTGCCCTTCCTAGGGCTGCGGCTACACCTGCCCCGTGACCCAAACCTTGCAACAAACCAGACCCGAACGCCAACCACCACCCTAACATTCACCTTGATCCTGCTTCCCAACCTTCCCAGCTCCTTTTCTACCGTGATGACAGGTCAAAAAGAAGCCCAAGAGCTAACCACGCCCTCCGGCCTGACACGCCGGGCACCCAAGTCCTAGGCACATCCCGGGCCCTCAGCCTCACTCTAATACACAGTAGAGCCCCCGGACCTAGTCTGAAACTAAGTTCTAAGCCTCTCCTTCACGTTCCCGCTAGCCATTGGCACATCCACAGCCCTGGAGCCGAATCACACCCTCCAAGCTCACCGACGTGCCAGTTCGAGGCCTGCGGCTACACCTGCCCCTTGACCCAAGCCTTGCAACAAACCAGACCCGAACGCCAACCGCCACCCTAACATTCACCTTGATCCTGCTTCACAATCTGGGCATCAAAGTCGGGCTAGCTATAGCCAGAGCCCTAACGCTAACCCCAAGGCCCGATTCCATTTCTAACCCTAACCCTACCACCTCAGCTGGCCCCGAAAAGAAAACAAGGGAGAAACCCGTCCCTAGCCCCGATTTCAGCCTCAGCTCCCCACCTCGGCTCCTTTTCTACCATTATGACGGCCGAAAATGAAGCCCAAGAGCTAACCACACCATCCGCCCTCACACACCCGGGCACCCAAGGCTTAGGCACATCCCGGGCAATCAGCCTCACTCTAATACACAGGGTAGGCCCCGTACCTAGTCTGAACCTTAGATCTAAGAATCTCCTTCACATTCCCGCTAACCAGCCACACATCCACAGCCGTAAAGCCGAGCCACGCCATCAGAATTGCCGGACATGCCAGTCTGAGGCCTGCGGCTACAACTGCCCCTTGACCCAAGCCTTGTAACAAACCAGACCCAAACTCCACCCGCAGCTGCCCTCCTCCACTTTTTTTCTACCCATATGACGCCCCAAAAACAAGCCCAAGAGCTGACCACTAACTTCAGCCTCACATGCCCGCGTATCCCAGGCCTAGGCAAATCCCGCACCCTCAGCCTCACTCTAACACACAGGGGAGGCCCGGAACCCTGTCTGAAGCTTAGTTCTAAGCCTCTTCTTCACGTTCCCACAATGCAGTGTGACGTCCACGGCCCTGAAGGCGAGCCATGCCCTCCAAAGTGCTCAAAGTGCCCTTCCTAGGGCTGCGGCTACACCTGCCCCTTCACCCAAGCCTTGCAATAAACCTGACCCGAACGCCAACCACCGCCCTAACATTCACCATGGACCTGCTTCGCGACCTGGGCATCAAAGTCAGGCTAGCTATAGCCGGAGACCTAACCCTAACCCTAGGCCCGATTTCATTTCTAACCCTAACCCTAGCACCCCAGGTGGCCCCAAAAAGAAAACTAGGGAGAAACCCATCCCTAGCCCCGATTTCAGCCTCGCCTGCCCTCCTCGGCTCCTTTTGTACCGGTATGACAGCCGAAAAAAAGCCCAAGTGGTAAACACGCCATCCGGCCTCACACGAACGGGCACCCCAGGCCTAGGCACATCCCGGGCCCTCTGCCTCACTATAATACACAGTGGAGCCCCCGGACCTAGTCAGAAACTAAGTTCTAAGCCTATCCTACACGTTCCCGCTTGCCAGCGGTACATCCACAGCTCAGGAGCCGAACCACACCCACCACAGTTACCGACATGCCAGTCCTAGGCCTGCTGCTACACCTGCCCCTTGACCCAAGCCTTGAAACAAACCAGACCCGAATGCAAACCGCCACCCTAACATTCACCTTGATCCTGCTTATCAATCTGGGGATCTAAGTCGGCCTAGCTATACCCAGAGCCCTAACACTGACCCCAAGGCCTGATTCCATTTCTAACCCAAACGCTACCACCTCAGCTGGCCACAAAAAGAAATCGAGGAAGAAAACCATCCATAGCCCCGATTTCAGCCTCAACGGCCCTCCTAGACTCCTTTTCTACCGTTATGACAAGCGAAAAGAAGCCCAAGATTTAACCACGCCACCTGGTCTCACACACGCGGGCACCCCAGGATTAGGCACATTCCGGGCCATCAGCCTCACTCTAATACACAGGGTAGGCCCCGGACCTACTCTGAAGCTTAGTTCTAAGAATCTCCTTCACATTCCCGTTAACCAGTGGCAAATCCACAGCCCTGAAGCTGAGCCACGCCATCAGCAGTGACCGACGTGCCTGTCCTAGGCCTGCGGCTACACCTGCCCCTTGACCCGAGCCTTGCAATAAACCTCACCCGAAGGCCAACCGCCGCCTGAACTTTCACCATGGACCTCCTTCACAACCTGGGCATCAATGTCAGCCTGGCTATAGCTGGAGCCCTAACCCTAACCCTAGGCCCGATTCCATTTCTAACCCTAACCCTAGCACCCAAGCTGGCCCCAAAAAGAAAACGAGGGAGAAACCCATGCCTAGCCCCGATTTCAGCCTCAACTGCCCTCCTCGGTCCTTTTATACCGTTACGAAGGCCGAAAATCAACCCCAAGAGTTAATCACTCCATCCAGCCTCACACACCCGGGCACCCCAGTCCTATGCACATCCCGGGCCATCAGCCTTACTCTAATACACCGTGGAGGCCAGGTCTAAAGGTTAGCTCTAAGCCTCTCCTAAAGTTCCCGCTAGCCAGTAATACAACCACAGACTTGAAGCCGAGCCACGCCCTGTCCGGTGGTCCCTACTGCCCCCTAGTGTCCTGTTGCTTTTTTGCCCGGCCCCCGTATGTCCCTACTGCTCTCTATTATGCGGTTTGTTCTCTGCACTCTCCGAGGTGGTCCCTACTGCTTCCCTACTGACCGAATTTTACTGTGCCCTTTCCCCAGGGCTCCGTACCGCTGTGTTACTGTCCCGTTGCTACTATGTCCTGTCCTTGGAAGTTCCAACTTCTCCACACCTCTCCTGTTGATTCTCTGCCCTGTTTCTAAGAGGTGCCTATATATACCCCTATGGTCACATTATTTCTCTTCCCTGTCCCCAGGGGTCAGTTGGTTTTCTGGTCTGTCTCCAGAGGTCCCTACTGCTCCCTACACTCACTTTGCTTCACTGTACTTTCCTCAGAGGTCACTAACGCTCTCCTACCGTCTCGCTGCTCTCCTGCCCAGTCACCAGGGGTCCCCACTGTCTCGTTGCTTCTCTGTCCTTTACCCACAAGTCCCTCTTGCCGCCCTCTTGATCCTTTTTGCTCTTCTGTCTTGTCCCTTGAGGTCCCTAATGACCTCCTACTGTACTGTTGCTTCTCTGCCCTTCCC
>PVKB01008482.1:0-16192 GCA_004027205.1 Ctenodactylus gundi | reverse complement strand
TTTTTTTTTTTTTTTAATTTTTGAGACAGGGTCTCGCTCAATACCCCTACCTGGTCCTGAACTCACTACGTAGCCCAAGCTAGCTTTGGACTCAGACAATCCTCCTGACTCAGCCTCCCAAGTGCTGAGAGAGATTATAGGCATGCACCACCATGCCCGGCATATGTGGTGCTTGGGAATGAAAAGGGCTTGAGCCTGCTAGGCAAGCGTTTTAACCGCTGAGCTATTTCTCCAGCTATTTCTCCAGCCCCCATTTTGGTTTGTTTGGTTTGGTCTGGTTTAGTTTGGTTTGGTGAAAAAGAGAGAGAGAGAGAGAGAGAGAGAGAGAGAGAGAGTTAGTCTCACATAGTCCAAGCTGGCCTAGAACTTGCTACATAGCCCATACTGGCCTCAAACTCAAAATGTTCCTGCCTTGCACAAGTAAGTACTCAGATTATAGGCATGTGCCACCCTGCTCTGCCTTGAACTTTCTAAAGACAAGAAAATTTCACAAAACAAGAAAAACTTCTGAAACTAGGACAACTGATGTTTTAGTACTCAAAGGATAAAACTGAGACAATCCCCATAATATAAACACTAACCAAGGAATGAAATAATAAGAAAAATAGGAAAGCAAGACATCAGTTGAATTTGTGCCTATTTCCATTTTTGTAGGCAGAATTTTTTGATTTTTTTTTGAGAAGGCAAGGAAAGTTAGAGGACAGAGAGAAAATACCTGAAACAGAAATCAACTATGTTTAAAAAAAAAAAAAACAGCAAAATCAAAATTAACTTGTTTAATCCGTTTGGTTTTAATTAAAGCAAACAAATGTATAACATAAAATGAATAAATGATGTAAATATCTTTAGATTGGAAGTATAAAAAATGTTTTCTCAGTGTAAGACACAGCTCTTTCAAAAAGGGGCTTTTATAACTCGTACATGAGGAAAAGGATGGGTAGGGGGCAATATTCAGCTTTTACATCTGTAAACTTAGGGTACTATTAAAAATGTCTCCTAAAGTTCCTGACAGATCCAAATTCTTTTAAGTCTAATTTTTTACCTCCTTCATGGAGCCTGTCCTTAAAACTCCAGGTACATCAGATTTATTAAAACAAGTAATGAATGCAATTTAAATAAGCTTAGGGGTGACTACCAAGACCTAGATAATGATTTGACAATATAGTTTGTAAGTATATCTTACATACTTTAAGACACAACTTAAAGGTATTTGCATAAGCCAAGAGCCTAAGTCTGAGGATTATGAGTTCTGGGGTCTTAATTCAGCTTTGTCATTAATAAATCACATGACCTTGAGTAGCTACTTAAACTGACGCTCTATATGCACATAGGTATAAGCAGACTAGGAGATAATCTGAACAAACATGAAAAGGAGTGGTTACTAACTAAACCTCTTAACATAGCCTCTTTTGACACTGAATGCTAGTAATGGGTAAGGAGAGTTATAAAATATATACAGGATTAAATCAGAACTGCTTACCCTTCCATTTTTACAGATATAATCAAATAGCTCTCCTCCTGAGACATATTCCATCACCATGAAAATATCAGATGGGGTACTGATGACCTGGTACCTGGTGAGAGAAAACATTATCTACTAATATTAAAACATGTATTTCATTCATTCAATAAATATTTACCAAGTACCTACAATAGACCAGGTACTGTGCTAGGAGCTGGAAAAACCACAGGGAGGGAACAAAACAGATTCCTTACTTTTGTAGTTCATGTTCCAAGAGCCAGGAAGCAGACGATAAATAAGCAGTATTAAAATGTTCTACACAGTGTGGTCAAAAAAGCCTTTTGATAAGAGAGCATGTGAGCAGAGTCCAAAGGAAATAAGGAGCAAATTGTGCCACTATCTGGGAGGAAGGCGAACCAGGCACGGCAACAAGTGCAAAGGTCCCAGGTGGAAGCCTGCTTGGCACATTCAAGGAATGGGAAGGCAAGAGCAGCATACAGCACATGGAGTCACAGATGTAACTGGAAGCCACGACACAGAACATCACAAGCCAGGAAGAGGCGAAGAGGCTATGACTCTGACTTGAAGATGGAAAGCTACCGATGGTTTCAAATAGTCATGTGACCTGCTATATTAAAAGGGTAATAAATTGAAGAATTGACTGGATGGTAAAGGTGGAAGCAGGAGGCTCCTGCAATCAATCATCCATGAGAGATGAAAGTGGCTCAGACCAGCCCAACGGTGATCAAGGACTGAGAGATTAAATACATATTTGAAGGAAGAGATGGAATGAAAGGCAGGAAACGAGAGCGAAATAAGGAAACTAAGGAAGGATGGTTCCTGAATTTTTGCCCTAAGTGACAACTATAATGGTGAAAACTGTGGGAAGGATGGGCCTGGGAGTGTAATAACGAGCTGAGATGTGACCATGTGGCGTTTGAAATGCCTCCTGGACGACTAAATGGACAAGAAAGTAAGCAGCGGGCGTAGGAGGCGGGGGTCAGAGAAGAGGATTCAAAGTAGGAAAGGTATATGTAGGGGTCATTGCACGTAACAAATCAGAACAGGCTAGGAATTAAACAAATTTTAGTCAACCTCAACAAAAAAGGTTAAGCATCTTTCTTTGTTTACTTATTTATTTACTTATTCATTTTTTATTTTTGAGACAGGTTCTCACTCTATAGTCTAGGCTGGTCCTGAACTCATATTTGTAGCCCAAGCTGGCCTCGAACTTCCAATTCTCTTGCCCCAGTCTCCCAAGTGCTGAGACTGCAGGTATGCACCACGACGCCCAGCTGATTTTTAGGTGGTACTGAGGGTTAGAAACTAGGACCCTGCTCCTGCTAGGTAAGCACTCTAACCACTGAGTTATGCACAAACCCAGCCCCTACTCAGTTTTAAATTTGAGCTTGCATAATACGCAGGAGCTGAGCAGTTACTAAGTTTATGTTTTCCCTATAACAAGTAACAATAAAACAAGATGACTACCTTTTAAATTTAATTCCTGAGATTTTATTATTTGTAATTTTAGATATAAGCAGAATGGAAAATTCTTTTTAGGGCATTCTCCAGTGTGACTGACAGCGTGAGGAATTTGGAGGTTGAAGATTTTTACTAGCAAATCAACCGCTGACTCTATAGCAATACAAAGCACCGGACGTTATCTATCAGAAAGGCATCCATCCAGAAGACAGGCCAGAATGAGAAGGACAGTCACATGCACTAGGTGGGGACATAAAGGCAGATCTGGCAGTGAACGGAGTACTGAGATAAGTACAGGAACAGGAAGAATGTCAGAGACCTCAGGGAACAGGAAAACAATGCCAGTCATCCTTTTCACTTGTCAGATAAAGAAGCTAAAAAAAAAGTGATAAGAAGATGACTGAAACATATTTAATATAAACAGAGCTTACAATTTAATTATATGAGGATGCCTGAAAAGCTTGAGATTCTGAATTTCTCTGCGGATTTTTCCTACCACATCAAGGCTTCGAATCTTCTGTCGGTTGAGTATCTTCACAGCAACTTTATGGCCAGTCAATTCATGTTTGCCAACTGTGGGAAAAACAACATTAATACATTATACCAGGCTTGATTAATAATATATTTAGTCACTTATTTGGTCTTTGATGTAAGTTTATCCTAAGAAAACTGATAACATTTTGAATGTATAAACATGTACCTTTCAGTACTCCGCTAAGGCATTTGAAATGTAGCTTCTCTCTTTTTCTTTCTCACATTTTCTAGCCTTACGAATGACACTGTTATAGTTCTTTTCTTATGTGGACTGGTGGGTGAGGCCACGTTAGAATCTCAAAAAGATACAGGAAGATATAGGGAAAAAAAGAACAACTGGCAAATATCCCAGTAAAGAGTCTGCTGGACTCAGAGAAGAGGCATCAACATTTGACCACTGCAACCTATTCTAGGGGTAGGAAGCTGAGCTGAAGAGTGGTGATTTGAATGAAATGAGTCAGATGCATAAGATTAAATATGTTAAGTATCATATGATTCTCTTGATTTGGGAAACCCAGAATACAGGCATTCTACAGAACCTCATTGTGTGATAGTGGGAGTTGGGGGGTGGGGGATTGAGAGGGTGCAAGAAGGCCAAAAATGGGAAGGAATTGTAAAGCTGATGTGATATATATGTGCACAAAATATTCATTGTAAACATTATGTACTGCATATATATTACAAAAATGGTGGGAAAAATTATATATATATTCTAAGACCAGTAGACTTAGCATTGTCAGAAGATATTTTTTGTAAACTATCCAAACTACTTTTCCCTTCTGCCCAATTTTATCCCTGAAGATTTAAGAGTGATTCTGGGGCTACATGTGGGTCCCCTCTAAGCTTCTTGCAGGAGTTTTCCTTGTTTCTTTCTCCTTTCTCTTAGATGATGACCCACTTGGGTCACTTCTTGGCTTCTTAGCCAAAAGCTTTTCTTTTCTCTGTTATTTTAGTCATTACGTTGCTACTTAAGAAAAAAAAAGTGTTTCAGTGGAAGAATATATAAGAAAGTGACTTTGTAGTGGTTTCTTCAAGAAAGGAAAGCTGGAAGGTTAGGGAAAGAAAGAAAGAGACTTCCTTTTTGCTCATGCTTTCTATTTAGAAATTCTTTTGATTTTTTCCATTTTTTAAACAACCACATATAAATTGAACTTGTTATATTTTGGTTCTATGGATTCTAACACAAAAAATGATGTAACTACCATTATAATAATATGATACAAAAGACCTTCACCATCCCCCTCCCATAAAACTCCTTCATGGCACAGACACATTTCCCCTAGTAGCAATAATCCTTTGTGACTTCTGAACTTTGTTTTATTGGCACGTAGTCTCTATTTTCAAATATTAAGTTAAAAAATGTAAACTAGACATGGTGGCACAGGCCAGTAATCCCAGCACTTGGGAGGCTGAGGCAGAAAGACTGCTGTGAATTCCATACCAGCCTGGGTTACACGGTGAATTCAAGGTGAGTCTGAACTACAGAGTGAGACCATTGGGTAAAAGAGTGCTTGGCTACCATGTAATGTACAAAGCCCACTGGAGAAAGAGAGAGAAAGAGAGAGAGAGAGAGAGAGAAAGAGAGAGAGAGAGAGGATTTTATTTTTGATAATCAAATTTGATGTTCACCTAGGTACCAATGGTGAAGTGGAATCCTGGTACTGCTAAAGAGACAAAGTCTCTAAAAGTTTATCTGCTGCTATGGCTTGGACCTGGAGTTTTCCCAAAACGCTCATACATTTGGACGCAGCAGGGTAACTATGGAACCACGTGTTATTGAGAGGTAGGGCTGGAAAAGGCAGAAGCTTGAGACTTGAAATGGAGGGACTGTGTCAACTTGTTGAGATGGGGGGATGCCAGGACACAGCTTTCAACTGTGTGTTGTTGCCTTGAGGACAGAAAGTGAAGCAGGAGCAACTACCTGAGTGATAGGTGCCCAACTGGCAGCTTAAACTTAAGTAAACAGAAACATTGTTGCAGCTTCTTTCAGGGAAGACTCTGACCTGCCTAAATCCCCAGGTCACCAACTAGCCCCTGTTTCACTGGCTTCTATCTACAGTGCCCTAAACCTGCTCTCCAGCCTCTGCCACCTGCCTTCACAGCTGCCGGCTGCCCCTGCATGGCCTGTGTGAAAGCTTCTGAAACTGTGAGCTATAGAAGTCTTTCCTTGCTTACATTGTGGATGCCAGGTGTTTTGTCCTAGGAATTAGAAAGTAAGACATTCGATGTGTACCTTTTCTCAAGAACCTCCTCAAGAATATAGATACCATCAAAATCAAGAAAAAAACAAAACAAAAAAGATAATCTGAAATCTAGTAAAGGAATATTGAGAATCCCTAAAGAGACTTGAAGAAGGCAGGGCAGCCTCTTTAGGAGGAAGCCTAATCCAGTACTTCTTTGTCCTTGGTTCCCATGCACCAAAAGAAGCCCTAGAAGGCAAACATATCCCAAAAATCCAAACAGGAAAGCAACAAAAAATCTAAAATAGTTATTGTGAGTGGGGAGATAGCTTATAGGTTTCAAATGAAAATATGAGGAAGTTTCTTAATTCCAGAAAAAAAAAAACCTGAAAGTTCTGTAAGAAACCAAAATAAAGTCTATCAGCTTAGCAGATATTTATATAGTCAAAATTATTGTATAATAATAGTCATTATTGCATTGTTAATATTAGTAGTTACTGTACATAATAATTACATTAGAAAACACAAAAAGCTACAACACAAAAAGAAAAAATTTTGAAAAGAATGGATATTAAACTCATCCTAGAAATTCATGAATATTTTAGGAACAAATACTAATTATTTTCAAAGCAATTAGAAAATATACAGGGGCTGGAGGAACAGCACAGCAGTTAGAACCCCGAATTCGTTCATTTCCCCAGTACAACATAAGCCAGGTATGGTGGTACACACCTGTAATCCCAGTACTTGAAAGGCTAAGGCAGGAGGTCTGCTAGGAGTTGGAGGGCTGGTTGGGCTATATAACAAGTTCAAGACCAGCATGGACTACAGAGTGAGACCTTGTCTCAATACATAAATAAATAGGGCTGGGGGAGGCGTGCCTCAATCATTAAAATGCTTTCCTAGCATGGTCAATGCCATGGGATCAATTCCCCCAACACCACATGAAATTATTATTTGCACCCGACAGACTGGCCTTGAACTCAGGTAATCCTCTTGTCTCAGCCTCCTGAGTGCAGGGATTAAAGGCATGTGCCACCATGCCCAGCCTACATGGTGCTGGGGAATTGAACTCAGCAAGCGCTTTAACCACTCCAACCAACACTACATAAAATTAACTGCATGTAGTGGTGTATGCCTGTAACCCTAGGAGGCTAACACAGGAGGACTGCTGTCAGTTTAAGGCCAGCCTGGCTACATAGCAAGTTAGTTCAGGACCAGTCTGGACTACAAGGTGAGACTCTGTATTAAAAAAAGAAAGAAAGAAAGAAAGAAAGAAAGAAAGAAAGAAAGAAAGAAAGAAAGAAAGAGAAGGAAGGAAGAAAAAAAGGAAAAAAGATATAAAAATTATTAAGAAATAGTAGAGCAAGAATGAATTTTAGAGTAGAAAAATGAAAACCATAAGCCAGGCATGCTGGTACATTGCCTGCAATTCTAGCACTCAGCACTCTAGGCCTTGTAAGAAATGGGGGTGGCCAGAAGCAGATCCTGTTCTTGTGCTATCATGCCATTACGCCACCACAGCCAAGCAACAGCCAGTCACTAGAAGCTAGCAGAGGTAAGAGTCCTTGCATTGCAAGGCCCTGCTGACCCCTTGATTGCTCTGACCTCCAGACTGAAAGAGTAACTCAAGTCATCTGACTTTTAGCACCTTTATTACTGAAGGTCTGGCAAACTGATACAGTAAGTTTGTCAGTTTAAAATGCATTTTATAAAATATTCACCATTAGGGCTGGAGGAACGGCTCAGCGGTTAGCTAAATCAAGTGCTAAGTACCTGAGTCCAATTCCCCAGCACCACATAAGCTGGGCGTGGTGGCGTATGCCTGTAATCCCAGCACTCGGAGGCTGAGACAGGTGGATTGCCCTGAGTCCAAGGCCAGCCTGGGCTCCATAGTGAGTTCAGGACCAGCCTGGACTACAGAGCGAGGCCCTGTCTCAAAAAAAAAAAAAAAAAAAAAAAAAAAAAAAAAAAAAAAAAAAAAAAAAAAAAAAAAAAAAAAAAAAAAAAAACCACCATTAAAATGACATTAACACTAGACATGCCCAACATTTCCTAAATGGGACACACTGTACATAACACGAACACCCAAGCATCCAGCCTGCAGGAGCCCCTGTTCCCTGGGCCTCCCTCACACCATGCAATTACTCAGTTGCAAGGGGCTGTTTGCTCTGAGTCTACTGTGACCCAGCTCCTGTAATTTTCTGCTTTTTGAAGTCATGTCCTGCCCTTCACAGGCTATCAGGAGTCAATCACTGCCCCTTTTCCAACATTTTAATTTTTATGAAAAAATTATTTCTGTGGGCTAGAAGTAATAAAATTAGTACAATGGATTTTTTTTAAAGTTATGCCAAACACTGCAGACTGCAGATTTTGTGAAGAAAGATTTTCTAAATCTAGGACAGAATGTATATCCTCCCTTTTGGAGACTCACTACTAACAAGTAAAGGTTTTGGAGCCACCCAGGTGGCACAGGCCTGCAGTCCTGATACTCTGGGAGTCTGAGACAGTAGGATTCAAGTTGGAGGCCAGCCTGAGCAATTTAACAAGACTATGTCTCAAAACTAAAACTAAAAATGGGCTGAGAATACAGCTTAGTATGAAGGCCCTGAGCTCAATTTCTAGTACTCCCCTACCTCTCAAAAAAAGGGCAAAGAATCCACTTGTTAAATTTTTTGTTTGTATTTGAGATTCTCACTCTATACTCCTACTGGGTCCTGAACTCACTACTCAGCCCAACTGGCCTTAAACTCACAGCAATCCTGCTGCCTCCTACCCAGTGCGTGCACCACCATATCCAATGTTTACGTGATGCTGGGAAAACAGGCCCAGAACATTGGTGCATGCAAGGCAGGTACTCTAACCTCTGAGCTGTTGTAACCCTAGCTATTTTCTCTCTTTTTTTTTTTTTGAGGCATTTTTTTTTTAATGCATGTATTCTAGAAAAAGAACCGAAACAGGAGGCTGAAGCAGGAGGAGGTCAGTGTGAACAACTTAGCAAGACCCAGTCTCAAAATAATATATAAATAAATAAATAAAATATAAGGGCTGGGATGTGGTGCAACACTCCCCGGTTCAACTCCCAGTACTGCTCCCCCTCCTGCCCATCACGCTTTTTCATGGTCCACATGCAATTCACAAGAACTTTCTGAACTCTGGGACCACTGATTTTCGATTCACCAGTACACCTGAGCTTCATCGTCAGAGCTGGAAATCACATGACAACAACGGAGCACCACCCGAGAACCTGCCATCTGCACCCAGTGCCCTCACACACTCACGACAGCAGCATGGGGCACAGAGTCCAAGCCTCATCCAATACGAACTTTATCTCCAAGATTTTGAAGTAGAGTCCCAACATGGGCAACTCTAAAATGTTTTCTCTTTCAGAGTAGGGGTTAGCTCCTTCCTCCTTCATCCCAGCACAATCTTGATCACTTAAGGCCATTAATTAATAATGTGCTACATTATCCTTATAAGAACAGACTTCTCTGCTTTGAACCCAACTGTCAACATATGTTCAGTATTAAAATTTCAGCAGCATAATACTTTTTTTTAAAAAATAGAGTATCTTAGGGTTTAGGAAAGTGGCACATTATCATATCCAAGCCTCAACAAGGAGCCTATGCATCATGTATTATCATACACCACAGATAAACTGATGCTCCTAAGTGATTCTATAATTTGTAAAGCTGTTGTGACCATTTTGGGACAAGTCTTCTGACTCCAAGTCTTTTGACCTACCTACTCTACCCAACCCCAATACTGTGCAGTGAAAAGGGAAAAATTCTTGGCACAGTATGGGAAACAGAACTGTTTTCTCAGAACCAGGCTAAAGATTCTCCCTTAAGTAAACTCAGTTTGCAGCCACAGTAACTGCTACTCCAAAGCTGACCAATGAATACAGTAAGTGGACTGTCAGGAGTACCTATCACTAAGAGATTTTCCTCTTTTCAAAGCTCACAAGTTTACTCTTTAGACTCAACAGTGCCAAAATGTTGCTTTTCAGAAAAATTCACGACAATTTTATTTTTGTTGTTGCTGTTTGAGATGGGATCTCCACGTGCCACCCGGGCTGGTACAGAACTGGTGAGCTCTGTGATCCACCAGCTTGGCCTGTACATAAGGGTTACAGCGCACCGCTTAATGCAGGTATTCTGGCTATAGAGGATTTGCTCTTCACCCACAACAAAGGTTGCAGCGCTCACAGTGTCTACCTAACAAGAACAGGTTAAACCACTAAACATGAGCAGTCATGGTAATGGCTCCACAGGGGACTTCTAGCTAACTGCAGAACACTGTAGCAACTACTCTTCCAATCAGATAAGGTAACTTTAAAGCAAACAAGATCATACTTTGGTTTTTTTTTTAATAAGATCTTACCGTAGCCCAGGTTGGCCTCAGAACTCAAAGTTACCTTCCTGCCTCAGCCTCCTGAGCTTGGGGAAACAGGTACACCCAGCAAGATAGTCTCCAAAAATTTTAATAGGCTAGAGATGCCACGAAGGTAGAAACAGGGACTGAAGATACTCTGGTCACCTAATCATGTGTGCCCACGCTAAAATTTTTGTTTTTGGTTTGGTTTTTGTTGTACAGGGGATCAAGCCCAGGGCCTTGCCGCCCAACTCCCCATGCCCCACCACATTAAATTTTGTAAATTGCCTACAGTGGGTTTCAATTTGCAATCCAATCCTGCCTCAGCCTCCCAGAGTGGTGAGATTACAGGCCTTTGCCACTAGACCCGCTTTTACCCCAAAGTTAAATAAAAACTTCAGGGGCTGAAGAATGGCACAGTGGTCAAGGCCCTGAGTTCAATACCCTAGCACCACATAAAGCTGGGTGTGGCGGCACAGGCCTATAATACCAGCACATGGGAGGCTGAGGCGATATACTGTTCTGAGTGCAAGGCCAGCGTGGCCTACACCAGTGAGTTCAGGACTATTCTGGGTTCCAGAGCCAGACCCTGTCTCAAAAAAGAAAAAGAAAATAATAATAATAATAATAATAATAATAATAATAATAACTTCATTGCTGAAAGTGTTAGATAAATAGCTTAATGCTGGAGAGAGGTGAGCTTTAAAAGCTGTACCGGGAAGTTTGAGAGGGCTGGCGGCACAGGAAAAGGCATTGCCGAGACCCACATACCTCCATCAGCTGAGGCAGTGAAACATTTTGGATACCACGAAAGCCCAGTGTAGTTCCTCCCACACGCTCTTTTCCTTTACCTCTGCTTGGAGATAACTGCTATACTGATTTTGGTGTTTGTTATTCTACACACTTACACATAATAAATCCTTGAAAAACAAAAATTATTTTCCAAGTTTATTTTTACAAATCTATTTTATATACTTTGAAAATGTGACCAGAGTGTACACACAAATCAAAAATTTACAAATGTGTAATGCAACCCCTTCTCTTGCTTATACTTCCTTCCTCCGCCAAGTACTGTATCAGTCTTGTATTCTGATTTTTTGTTTTGTGTATATTTTTAAAGACAAAGTATATGTAGAAAAGCAGTCACCACTAGGCCAGGTGGCTGAGGCCCATAATCTAAACACTCTGGCAAGTTGAGGCAGGATGATCGTTAAGTTCAGACCTAGCCTGGGCAAGACAGTGACTTAGGGAGACTCTGTCTCAGAATCAAAAACTAAAAACTGGGCTAGAGACAAACTTCAGCAGGAAGACAAGAGGCCCAAGCCATTCCTTGTACATATACATGTGCTCCTGCCTTTTACACATAAATAGTAGCAAACTCTAAACATGTTTACTTTTTCTTTTTTTTTTTTTTTTTGAGACAGGGTCTAACTCTGTAGCCTACGCTAGTCTTGAACTCAAAGCAGTCCTCTTGCCTCAGCCTCCCAAGCTTTGGGATTAGAGATGTGCACCATCATGCCCATCTTCTGTGATACTGGTGAATTTAACTCAGCACTTAGCACTTGGTAGGCAAGCACTTTAACCACTGAGCTATTCCTCTAGCCCTATTTTTTTCCCTTTTAAAAATACAATTTGAAGGGCTGGGGGCACAACTCACTGATTAGAGTGCTTACTTAGAAAACCTGGGGTCCTGAGTTTGATCCCCTTGCATCAAATACTAGCTGGGCATGGTGGCACACACCTGTAATCCCAGCACTCTGGAGGCTTACAATGGAGGGGTACCATAAGTTCTAGGCCAGGCTGGGCTAGCTAGTGAGTTCAGAACTAGCCTGGAATACAGAGCAAGACCCTGTCTCTAAAATAAATAAATAACTGAGTAAATAAATAAAATAAGGCTGCCAACATACCTCAATGGTTAAAATGCTTGCCTACCACGCTCAAGGCTCTGGGATGGATTCCCCACATGTAATCCTAGCACTCAGGACACAAAGGCAGGAGGACAGCTGTGAGTTCAAGGCCAGTCTGGGCTCCACAATGAGTTCAGGACCAGCCTGGAGTACAGAGCAAGATCTTGTGTCAAAAAAAAAAAAAAAAAAAAAAAAAAAAAAAAAAAAAAAACAAACAACCAAAAAAACCTAGGAAATTGTTCTGTAAATTATATAAAGTTCCTTACTTTTTGTTCCTTAATATATACCATATGAATAAACCATAATTTAACTATTGGAAAGGTCATTGCCAAACATTTGGTTACAAATATGGCAATGATAATCCATTCATCCTAATACTTAAGCACATCTACAATATTACTATCTAGAAGTGTAATTGCTAGGTTAATAAATATGATCACATGTTACAGAAGTGGCACCAATTTATACTTTCACCAGCACTAGAAGAGTGTTTTGCATATTTTTGAATTTTACATAGTGGGGAAATGGCACAGCAGTTGAGGTACTTGCCCAGAGTTCAATTCCCCAGCACTGGATAAAGCTGAGCATGGCAGCACATGCTCGGGAGGCTGAGGGAACAGGACTGTCATTCATCCAAGGCTAGCCTGGGCAACAGAGTGATACGTCTCAAAAAAACAAATAAACAAAAAAATTAAAGATTTACATAAATAACAACAGACTGTGCATATCCTGCAGTTTGCTTCTGCTACCTGATAGCCTTCAGATTCACTTACACTGATATTACTTTTGTTCACATACACATTTTTTAATCAAAGGGATTTTTAAGTAATTTTATCTATGATTCATTCACAGTCAAAAGAACAGTCAGCTATTTACCTGATATTGCAGTTCTTTGTAGAATTACCAACTTAATGTTATGCTCACTAACAAATTACTTGCTAAAGATACATCAGCTTACTAAAACTAGCTTTCCCTAGAAAAGCTCACAGACCCTGCTATTTTATTTTGATAGAAACACAGCTATCCATCCACACGTTTTTATAACTGTTCCATGTGAAAGTGGGCAAGACAGTGGAGATCAACATCTTAATAAGAACATAACAGATACCTTAGAAATAACTCAAGTAGAATCCCAAATGAAGCCTAGTTTTCTGCTTAAACTTTCCTCTCAAAATGCTATTATATAACCAAGGTATTTTTTTAATCTGTCATAGGAAATAAAATATTATGGATTTATATTCTGCTGTGAGTTCAAGGCCAGCCCAGGCTACATAGTGAGTTTAGAACCATTTTTTTTCCTCCAAAAAATAAATTTCCTGTAAGTATACAATATCATACAGAATTTTCCTGCATACTCAAATCACATCTTCTGTCAGATTCTTTTCCAATAATGAATTTACCAGTGTGTACAACCCATTTTAAGAGCTTTGTCCTTCCACTCCAAATTGTCTAAACTGAAATATATGGTTAATTCTATTATCTGTAAAAATTCTTGTCAACTTACAGCTGATGTTAGTTCCCAGCATTACCAGAATAGCTACTTTGGCTTTTCCTGTTTTCTCTAACAGTACTCATTTCTTTGTAGGTATTTACTAAGTTCCCCCACACTATCCAAGTTCCAAGTTCTTCCCAAAAAGATGTCCGCTGTACACACACCCCGGGTGGGCCATGTCCCCCAAGGTTGGCCTGCCTCCCTTTCGAGAGCTTAAGACAACTGCCATATGGCATGCCCAGCCAAAAGGACTGCAAGGGCCAACGAGGCCCACAAGAGGTAAACTGAGCTTCCTGCTGTGGAGACAGAATGGCGGAAGAGTTGGGTTTTCTATTACTGGTGGCAAACAGCATCCCAACTCTTTACAAATTAGAAAATGGCCTGTAATCCTATACTCTGTGAGAGGCTGGAGCAAGAGGATCTCAAGTTTGAGCACAGGTTGAACAATTTAGCGGTTTATGAGTCAAAATCAAAAAGAAAAAGAGGAGCTCGAGATGTAGGTCAGTGTGAAGGCCCTCAGGTCAATCCCCAATACAGTAAAAAATAAATAAATTAATTAATTAAATAGAACTCAAAAGATCTTGACCAGCATCCATATACGTGTATGAACAAATTCAATCATAACTATGAAACCTAGGATCCTTTGACGAAGGCCCGTCTATGTTAACTTTGATGGACTATAGACACGTATTTCAAGAGAAGAGCCTGTGGGTTAAGTGAGGGTTAAACAACAGGATCACTAGAGAGAGTCCTGTCACAGCCAATCACACATCAAAATCAGAAAATGAAACATGTTCTCTTCTTACTAGGTGTGCCAAAAGCCACTTGCCAACTACAGAAATTGACCCCACCCCACCAGGTCCGTATCCAGGAATGGCAGACAGCATATCCAAGCAGAAGCTGCTGGGAAGGAGTGCAGCCTGTCTTACCCTGGGAGCATCGATGCGCATTTCCTAGGAATGCTTGCAAACTGAAAAGCGGCTAGTTTATAATCGTTAACAGTAAAGAAATAGCTAGTCAGGCACCTGTAATTCCAGCACTTGAGAGACAAGGTCTGCTGTGAATCTGAGGCCAGCCTAGGCTACATAGTGAATTCAAGACCAGCCTGGACTACAGAGCAAGACCCTGTCTCAAAAAAAGCGAGGGAGAGGTGGTGTTGGAGGTGGTAGGATCATAGCTCAGCAGTTAAAGCATTTGTCTAGCAAGCTTAAGGCCCAGGGTTGATTCTCTGGCGCCACATAAACTGGACTTGGTGGTGCGTGCCTGTAATCCCAGCACAGGACTGCCCAGTTCAAGGTCAGCCTGGGCTGGTGAGTTTTGGAGTAGCCTGGACTACAGAGACTGTCGTACAAAGAGAAAGAAAAAGAGCATAGCAAAAGCTAAATAGAAAACTTCAAGGGCACAAGAACATCTTACCCAATATGAATCCACCTTAATAAAACAGCTGTTATCACCCTATTCTGTCATTTGCTTTTGACTTCCTTACACTGTGGGCCTTGCTGATTTTCATAAGGATTAGGCAGTTGCGCCTCTGTTGGCTACACTGCGATTTTCCAGTTCTATGACTCACACGGGGCAAGAGACGGAAAGGTTCTCCTCTTCCGTCTCTAGATGAAATCAGAAAAAGTTCAGCTCTGAGGGAGCAAGGCTTAACTAATTCATGGTATACATTTTTTCCCTCAAGTCAAATATTTACTAAGAACTTATTAGTATATGCAAGTGATAATTATATTTCTTCAAAGCCAAAGCATGAATTATCAGTTCCAAACTTCCTTCCTTTACATCTAATAACAAAGTGTAATATTTTAAACAACATAAGAGTATACCTCACAAAGCAGGCAGTTAAACTCTATGTGCCCGAACTGGCGGACTCGGGAGCAACTTAACACCTGTGCTATCGCACAGGGGAAGAGATTCTACACTTTTCTTAACAACAAAAAGTCAAATGGTGCGCACCAAATTGTTAACTATAAAAATGCTGTGAACAGAAACGAAAACACACTGTACTAATTAGACCAACAACCGCCATCTGGAGGCAACATCTGCCCTACCTACCAGGTCTGTCACACGGAAACTAGAGAAGTCCTAATACCTGACACCCACTGGAGACGCAGTCCGCATTGAGAACGCGAACTGTGCCCTGCAAACATGGACGGTTACATCCATGAACGGCTCCGAGACAGTCGGCGGCCCTTTCCAACGAAGTGGTGTCAGGGTTTTTTAAATTCTACCTCCAAGGCAACTTTAAGCTCAGAGAGAACCCCCTCCACCCACATCACACTCGGGCAACAGCAGCCCCGCAAGGGGACGCGACGGGAGACGGCGGCCGGGCCGAGCACAGCGCGGCGGACCGGGCCGGGGCCGGCACCGAGCCGCGCCGCCCGCACCGGGCCGTTCTCGCCCGCGGCGCCCTCGCCTCGCCCGCCCCGGCCTCCCGGCGGCGCCCACCGCACGCACCCAGCCGGGCCGGCCGGCGGAGCCGGAAGGGCTGCCCAGCGCGGGGAGGACGCAAAGCGGGGGAGAGAGGCGGCCGCCGGCCCGAGCCCGGCCGGCCCTGCCCCGGGTCCTCACCCTTCACTTTGCCGAAGGTCCCGACGCCCAGCGTGTCCCCCAGAATGTAGTGGCCGATCTTCACCCGCCCGTCGTGTTTCTGCTTCTCGGTTGTCGCCATCTTCCCCGGGAACTGCGTCTGCGCGAGGCGCCGCGGGCGGGGCGGGGACGCAGCGGGCGGCGGGGCGGGGCCGCGGCGGGCGGCGGGGCG
>PVKB01008481.1:0-16168 GCA_004027205.1 Ctenodactylus gundi | reverse complement strand
CTACAAATTTGCATTTTCATTTTAGAGAGGTTATATACGCATTAGTGTGGAACTAAACTTGACAGAGGCTTCTCCTTCATGTACGCTAATTTTCATTGCTCATTCCTAGACATGGGATCTTAAAGCAAATGAAAATACGTGTTAGTCATTGTAACAACCCAGAATAAGAAAACACAGAAAAGATGGCATGACGTCAAAAGACTGAAAGTAGCGCCATTTATTTTCAGCCAATGGATTTTTGATAAAAGCAGTGAAAGTATGTGTTGGAGAAAGGGTACTTTTTTCAATAATTAGTCTTAAGAAAATTCTGGGTTTACAGGAATGCACCACCAAGGCCATCTCAGGTACTTAGTGCTTGCTAGGCACGTGTTTTAACTTAGAGCTATTCCTCCAGCCCCTCATCTGAATTTTTTTCAGAACATTAGAATTAAAGTATTTTTTAAAAATAAATGAGTCCTAAAACACAGAAAACAAAAGCAAAAATATACAAAATTGGGTAAATCAAACTTAAAATCCTCTGCAGAGTCAACAGGGTGCACAGGCAATCTACAATATTGATTGGCAAATATATCTTGAAATGCATATTTATGCAAATGGGTTGAAGTATAGAATACATAAGAAACTCCAAAAATTCAATATCAACAACTGTCCTCAAATTAACAAGGAAACAAAACAGTTAAAAGTGGTTGATGGATCATTGGATATAAGAAGGCCTTTCTTAAACTGCCAGGAGGGACACAAAAGATGCTCAACATCACCAACCCTCCGAGAAACACAAATTGAGTCTGTAAGGTGTCACTCTGCTCCATCAAGGGTGACTATTACTTAAAAGACTAAAAAGTAAAGAGTTTGCAAAGGTAGCAGTCACATTTTGTTGGCAGGAGTGTAAATATCAGAGACAGAAGTTCCTGAAATAATTAAAAGAAATGAATTAATTATACTGAAGAGGCAGCCACATTCTCATTTTCATGGTAATACTGATCAAAAACCAATGGAAACAACCGAAATATGCATCAGCAGACAGACAACTCATGAAGAATACGTTGTTCATAAATGTCACAGAATGCAATTCAGTTGCGAAAAGGGTGCAGTTCCGTGCCTTGGGAAAACATGACTGGAACTCTAGGTTACTATATTCAGTGAAAGAGCCATGAAATAGAAATACGGGTCCCCCATGATCTCACTAATACATAGAACCTAAGAGAAACTTATTCCAGCTGGAGGAATGGCATAGAGATTAAAAGGCTTGCCTAGCAAGCTCTAGGCCTGGAGTTCAAATTCACAGCACCACATAAGCTGGGTTTGGTAGTGCACATCTATAATCCCAGAACTCGGTAGGCTGAGGCAGGAGAATTGTAGTGAGTTAGGACCAGCCTGGGCTACAGAGCCAAGACCTTTTATTGAAAAAATTTAATAAATAAAATAGAAACTAAACAAATTAAAGAAAGGTATTCCATGGACAGAATGCTGGTGGTTATCAATGCACAATGCACTGGGCGGGGGTTAGACTTTGAAGCTCTGTTACACACTGTGGTAACTATTCCTAACAAAACTATGTATCATTTCGAAAAACATGGAAACAGGGTTTTAAACTTTTTTGCCTTAAAGGAATAATAAATGTCCAAGAAGGCAAATATGTTTAACATGATTTAAACATGACACAATGACACATGTTCTGAAAATTACACAACATAACATTCAATGTGTATGGGTTTTCACATGTGTACAAGTTTTGATGTATTGATTAAAATTTTTTAAAATTAAAACCCCGAGGAAATACTTACCCAACAAAACTAGGCTTATTTATTCCTAGTCATAGTAGTTGATCAATAGACCTTCTAAAAATTATACACACTTTATTTGATATGGTCAAGTTTTCCAATGGCCAAATGATTTCTCTAGTCTAGAGATCTGTTGACTAATGGCCCCATACACTTTTAGTATGGCAACTATATTTCGACACTAATTCCCTAAGGTACATCACCAGACTAAAGTAGTTAGATAAGTGTGTTGATGTTTTGTAAACATAGTTCAATGAAAGAATTCATTTACTCTTATTTTCTTGTTATAAATCTTATTTAGTAGAAATCAAATCTTCTTTCTAGTGTTTTCAGAATTAATTTTGTTCCTCTTCGTAATTCCTTATCTTTATTTCTTTTTCTTATTCTTTTTTTTTTTTTTGAGGCAGGGTATCTCACTTTAGTTCAGGTTGATCCTGAACTCACTATAGAACCTAGTCTAATCTTGGACTCACACCAATCCTCCTGTCTCAGCCTCCTGCGTGCTAAGATTATAGGCTTGTCCAGTTTCTGTGGTGCAAAGGAACTGAACACAGGTCCATGCCCTTGCTAAGCAAGTGCTTTAACCACAGAGGTTTTCCTTCAGCCCAAACCTTTATCTGTATGCACAGCCCTCATTATCTACACATATCATTACATGTCTTTTCTCATTTCTCTTCTGAAAATCATTCAATATTGCAGGAGTTTTAGAAGTGATGACATAAATATATTTGGTCAACTATCCTTTTTCTAAAATTGAATTGGAATTGAATTAAGGTCTCCCAACCATTCTCTGTAAGGCACATTTGCTTTTATTTATTGCCATCCAAAAGTAATCACAGAACCTACATTGAACTTTTGAATCCTTAATTTCAATTGTCTCTAAAAGAATAGAAGACTATGGAAAATCTGACAGGACTGAAATAAACAGAATGCTACAAAAATACAAGGTAAGGATTGACCCATTTAGCTGTTTTTCTGGTACAAAGTCCTTTCAGAAGGATCTTTTCCATCCTATTTTTAAAATCCCACGACTATAATAACTAGGATAAGCCACTTAGTTCAAATTAGAATGGACGTTTATCATTCATATGGTGATGTCCCATTTTGACCACTAACAATTATAATATTTAATAGTATGTTCAAATATGAAAATCCTGAGTTAAAACTTAGTCATACTGAAAAAGAACATACTCAATGTAGAAATAAGACCCCTGGATCAGGAGTCAGGAAACTTTCATCCTGCTCCATATTTGGCCTTATGTTAATCTTAGAGTATTCTACAGGAATTTATACCAAGATTATCTCAAAGCTATTCTGAATTCTTACCTATAAAGTGCATCATTGTGCCTGTGTTAATATGTTCTTACTCTAATTTAATTTAATGTTGACTGCAAATGAATACAAATCACCTAGCATTGTGAAAACTTAACACAGAAACAATATATTTACTTTCACAGTGAGGAAGGGAGACTCACAAAGATTTAGTCATGTTTAACATTGCTGCCTGATATCAACTAGGCATGATACACTGGGACAAGGGAAATTTCTCCACATTTGAACCCAGTGGCATCATGACCTGTTTGAAAGAAGGGTCTTCTGAGAAGAAAAATGGCTTGAATGTGGACACTCTGAACACTTTAAATGAGACTCCTCATACAGCCTTTTCTGTGGTCTTTCTACCAACTTTGAGTCCATGAATATCAACACAAGACTTATGCACAATGCATCTTCAAAGAAGTAACACCAACAGAGTGAAGAAATCATAATAAAGGTAAACAGTCTTAGCACTAGGAGGACACGTCAATAAGTGTTGATCTTGAGTTTAGGGGAGTCCTCATACAAAAGTTCCGACCTGTACATGCTTGGAGCCCTTGTGCTTCCTGAGAAATAACAGCTGAGGATGCAACTTTGAAGACTGAAACCACTGCGAGCCGTAGCACACTAATACCTACATGCACATATTTTGCCGGGAGACACTCAGGTATAAAAAGATCAACTTTGGCTTTCACCAGGTATTTGCACAGAGACAGCTGGGAGCATATGGTCACACAAGGTACTGCATGATTAGAACCGCTGAAACCAAGTGTGAGGGGTTAATGGTCCCCACTTAGCTTAGTCGTGCTCATTAGGGAAGGTGAGGTCCTAATTCATCAGCGGGTACATTACAGGAAGAGATAACCAAGACTAATGTATTCACCCTTGAGTGTCATGGGATTCACGAAGGAGAAATCTGTTGAATATTGAAGTTCCTGCAGGCAAAGCATGTGGAAGTTTTGAGTCATAATGAAACACACTAATATAAATGGAGTCACATTAGTCTTAATGACTCATGGTTCATTCAGGTTATATTGAGACTTCAAGAGTAATGGGAAATGACAGAGAAAAATTATTATATCTTGGTCACTGAGAAAGTTACATAGATTTATTATTGGATCAGAAACGAAGAGGATATACTTTAGTTTGCATGCTTAAGTGAGCAAAAATATAGAAGTCAAAAGTAGGAATGACACTGGGAGAAAAACTAGAATTATTTTGATTGTCACTGTTGGTGGAGGATGGGATGAAAATTGTACTACTGAGATTTAGTGGGTAAGGCTGAGTATCTGCTAAGCACCTTAGAATCCACCAGTCAGAACTCCAGAACAATATCCACTTGACCCAAAGGATCAATACTGATTAAGTGGATACAACTTACTCAAATACATTCCTTTCCATCAGAAAAATATGCCAGTCATCTGTGCAGCCCTTTTAATAATTTAACAATCGCAATGCTACTATGTGCCAGGGCATTCTATGCTTTAACTATCACAAGTCATACTTATTGGCTGGGTAGTGACTCATTCATTAGATTTCATGTGTATGGGTTATGGTTTGGATTTGGAAACCCCCCCCCCCCAACCCTTGTGTAGTTAGATGTTGTAGAATACCCATGGAACCGTGTGCTGTTGATGTGGGACCATCCTGGATGGGGCAGATAATTGTGGCTTGATCTGGAAGGATACGTCAACTTGGTGAGATTAGAAAAGGCCCAGAGGGGAGCTTTCAGGTGTGTCTGACTGACCTGTGGGCCTGACAGTAAGAGGCAGATACGACCCTCTGGATGTGCGCAGCCCAACTGGAAGCTTGAATCCAATGGAAGGAAAGGAAAGAAGGGAAGGGAAGAAGGAGAAGCATTGTTACAACCTTTCCCAGAAAAGCTCTGGCCTTTGTTTTAGTTTCCAGGCATCAACTTGCTCCTTCTGCATGTGGCTTCCTGTCTGCCATGCCTCTGGCTTGCCTCTGCCGTGTACTTCGACTGTTGCCAACTGCCCACGAGTGGACTGAGACATTCTGAAACTGTGAGATGAAGTAAATGTTTCCTCCATTCACTCATGAATGTTGGTTATTCCTATCACAGCAATGGAAGAGTAACTAAGATAAAATGGCCGCTTTCTCTGATGACCTGTTATCTGCTTGAGCAGCGGGGGTTTCCTAAGGGGGGGGGGGTATTATTCAGCTCTTGTGTAGCTGAGACACAGAACTAAACACTCACAATTTAATGGTGGAAATTGTATACGCCTCACGGTTCAGACAATTCAGTCTAGAATTTGAAGGCTCCCAGTAGGGGACATTATGGTGGAATAGTGTGGTGGAACAACAAGAAGTAGTTCATGGCAGCCAGAAAGGATAGCTAGGGGGAAAGGGGTGAGGGGCCAGATGCAGACCCCAGAGCCACGCCTCCATACCTACCAGATACAACACGAAGTGTGCACCACCCTTCCCGGGGCTGACACCAAGGTCCATCAGGGGGACAATCTAGCCTAGCCACCACTTATAATCTGACATAACGGTAGATGGCAAGATAGTCATCATGGAGAGACCCTGAGACCAAACTCTGCAATGGGGAAGTGATGCAAGACTTAAGGGGAGGAAGAAGCTGAACTTTGGTATAAACTCAATAGCAGCTTCAGCCAAACTGTGTGGAGTTCTGAAGCAGAAATCACAGTTCAGAAATGTCCTGAGATCAGATCAGAGGACCAAATGTCCATGTCCCCGTATTTGTCAGGTGTGGAAATCGGTGGCATGAAGAGCAGCGCAGAACCTTTGCCAAGGTGCTTGTCTTCACCTTGCACAGCTCTGTAAGGCATTAAGAAATGAAAAAAAAAAAAAAAAAAAAAACAATTCTTTCTAATTTCTGCTTGTATTTCCAGAAGTGGGAATTGTTTTCTTGAAAGAAGATATGTGATACAAACCATCAGATCTACTACAGTCATTGCTTTAGGTTTCTTAGTGTTTAATAACTTCATTCTGTAGGCTTGTTTAAGCCTGTAACTAAAAAAAAAAAATCCTTTATAATAACAAGGCTAACAATGTTCTAAGAACTAATCCCTGCCTGCTTTTTTTTTCTTTGTCTTAAGTATGTGTCACCCAATAGTTGGTGACTAGAGGGTAATACCTACTTTCCTCTCCCCCCCAAAGACCTTTAAGAAAATAACAAATAAGTGCTGACCGATCTCACATTTACAATTCCATCTTTTAATATTTTTAATACATCCAATGACGCTACTTTTTATACTGGTGAGAAATGAAAAATAATAGCCAAACAATTTCTGGGAAGCCTACCTGGCACAGAAAAGTATACTATTCCCTACAAAGTAAAAGCAATTTAACAAAATATTGATACCTGGGAAGGGTAAACAGAGACCATGACGAAAACCACAGCTTCTCTATCATCTTGTCTGGGCATAGGGAAAAAACGTCACTTTGATACCTAGCAGATAACAAACTCCCAAACTTCTCTCCTTTTTTTTAGTTAAAAGACAATGACAGTTGCTCTTATTCTTGGTAAAGTATAATTATAATTATTATTATTATCTATCTATGGACTAGTAAGATACTCATGGACCTAGTCTGCTTTCGACTTTCTTCGAATATTACCAAATCCTTCTTCACACCAAAGTCTAAGTCTAATAATGAATTTCTCTAACCATACTCCCATCTAGACGCACTATGATTTTCCACGTTCTGTAGCATCCTCACCACAATAAATAATCAAAACTTTTTCTTTACCATAGAAGCTGGTGGTTTTAAAAGCTTTGACAGTGATAGACTGCTTGCTTCCACTACGACTAAGAATTTGACAGTCTGAGCTATTAAGAAGAAGGATTTTTATATGACTAAAAGCCCGCTGAAATGAGATTCAGAAAATCTGACTAGATATCACTTGCCTGAGTTTCAGAAAAATTTGAAAAGGTATCAACTTTATTTGATCCTTACTTTATTATTTTGTTTGAAGATACGACATTGAATGGCAAATTCATAATATAGTGAACTCGGCCACTTATCACATATATTGTCTTCTCCATGCCAAGCTTGAGCTCAACAATTTAGGTGACACGGGGAGCCATAGCTGCCTTTGTGAGGACAAGGAAACAACCTACCTGTCCATCCGCACAGAAATGGTTAAAGGAGATGTGGTACCTATACACAGTGGAATACTACGTAGAGTAAAAATGCAAATATGAAGCATTTGAACAAAAATGAGGCTACCTAGAGTCAATAAACCTCAGAGAAATGGACCAAACACAAAAGATTGACTATAGATGAGTGTTCCTCTTATGAAATGCACAAAAATAATAACATAAAAAGGTCCCAACATGAATGGCAGAATAGTAATAGAGACAAAGGTCAGATAGAAAGGAGTGAAACTCTGAACACAGGTGCTCACTAATTCCCCAAACCCCAGGGATGTAATGTGTTACAGAATTTGAGGATCTTGTATTTACAAAAAAAATTAAATTCTGCCATGTGAATTTTTTACCAAAATATATAAAAAAGGAATGAAAAATATATTTAAGTCTAGTGAAGAAGGCAGATGTTAAGGAAATACTCACTGGAAGCATATTCAAAGTTACAAAAGACCAAAGAATGACCACGTGCACCCAACAGAGAAAGCAAACATGTCATAGGAAATTATTTTGAAAAAAAAAATGAGTTCATGGGGAAGACCACACTATACTGATAATGTGGAAACATACTACTCTGAGAACAATTTGACAAAAGAAAAGCAAACCATTGCTGCTAAAATCCAGATAGGGAGTGCTGAGGTCTGAGATGACACCTGATGTACAAACAGGCAAAGATTATGTAGGAATATTGCCAAAACCTTTGGTGTACATCCAGTAACTAATTCTCAAGTGTCTTAGTTACTCATTCATTGCTGGGACTCAATACCCAACACCTAACACTTAAGGGAGGAAAGATTTGTTTTAACTCACAGTGTGAGGAGGTTTCAGTCCATTCAAGGATGGCTGGTAGCAGCGGGAACGAACAGAGGCTTAGCCAGAGCGAAGTTGTTCCTCCCATGATGGACAGGAGCTAAGAGTGAGAGGAAGCTACCATGCACTCTTCCGGATCACGTCCCAGTGATCCACTCTCTCCAGGTCAAGCTGCAGGAAGCTGCCCTTTCCGAATCAGAGCCCACCTCTCACAGTACAGGGAATCAGTGGATTAACCCCCATGATTAAATCGTCTTCCAAACAGGAGGATTTTGAGATACATTCTAAATAGAATCCATAACACTAAGGACCTTCAAAGATTCCAGGTACATAGTAGATACTTGATAAATAACTCTTTGTTTTCACAATGTCATCCACTAGTGGCAAAATTCTACGTTCTTTTGAACTTTGCAATTTATGTCACATGTTTGATGATCCGTATACTCAATATCTGAGACATTACTTGATGTTTTCTGTAAGTCTTTAGAAAAACTTGTCTTGAAAGATACTGAAGTGTTGACCCGTTACAAGATTTAATTTCATTTACATATTTAGCAAAACGTAGTTTCCTAATCAATGCTGTTCAAAAATTTATAATAATAAATGGAATTTAACAATTTTAGGGGATCACTGAAGAATTTTTTCCAGCACCATATTCCTCTTTATTTTGTATTTGGGAAATTCAGTGTAAACACTCTGACTATGTAGAAAAAATGACCTTAAGGTTTTTAGCACTAATTTTCTTCGGAAATAATAAAGTTTGATGTGTATTTCAGATCCTACTCGTTTAGTAAATGAATAGATATCTAACCAGAAGGCTTGGGAAAGTTTGCCACATGAAAGTTGTGTAAGTTTTAACAATGAAATAAGAGCTGAAGGACATTGTAAATAGTGGGAAACTGGGTAGCTGACATTTTCGTTACTTCCTTCTTTCTGACAATTTTTCTTTCACTGAGAGCACTGTGGAATTCACATTAAGTCTCTTTTTCTCATCCACAGCGAGTTCTCTCTGATACAGGAGTGTGATTTTTCTTCCGGGTCAGCACAGGATAGTTTAGATGTCATTCAACGTTCACAGCTTGTTTTCTCGGTGCTCTAAATGTAGTTGGTATTCAAGGAAGATTACACTGTGAGAGACAACTGCTTTACCAGTGTGTTAAAAACAAAATACCCATCAACAGAACAGTGGATACACACACTGTGGCAGTTATACACAATGGAATACTGTGCATCTGTAAAGTCCAACAGCGTGGAGGCTTTTGCAGGCAAATGGAAGAAACTTGAGAACATCATGCTTAGTGACGTGAGTCAGAAGCAGAAGGTGAAACATCGAATGGTCCCTCGGATATGAGAGTCCCAGATCATAACCATCTCGTGGAACTTAACAGGAAAAACAAAGTGAAACAGGGGGGAAGGTGGGGAGGGATGGAGGGGTGGGTAGGGGAAGGGACAAAAAGACAGCGGGAAAGTTCTTGTCACCTTGACAAGATAAATAGGAGCACAAAATGGTCAACTTCATTGTAAACCTTAAATTTTGCACTTATACCTATCAATAAAATGGGGAAAAAATAAAATTTGGGTGTTCCCTGCCCTTCCAACTTTCCTGCTTTGTTCTCTTTTCTAAAGTTAATTGTTACACATCCATTAAAAAAGTGAACAGTAACTCACTACGATGATTTTTCATATAGGTCTTAAAATAATCATCTAATGAACAATGTAGCAATTAACTAATGACTAATCATTAAGCTAATATTTTCAATCAACTAACTAATGTACTATGTGTCATTAAAAACTCCAGAAAGATTGGTATTTTCTAAGCCAGACTGCTTGACCCTGAAGACTAAGTTTTCTCAAGTTCCTAAAGTGATTTTAATACATAAAATGTCATTGGAACCAATGGAAAAGAAAACTTCTAGGTCCCTTTCCAAATCTAAGATTTTATGATCCTGAACTCTGTTAGCCTATAGTAAATTTCTTGTTAAAAATGATTATTTTACTTTGTGGAGTTTCCTTTCTATGGGAGATAGAGTGTTTTCTTGGGCATAGCAATGTTTTAGAACAGGTAACCTGAAAGTGCTTTTTGTGAGGAGTAACCTGTGAACCAAGAGCAGATTTCTCTCAAAGAGTTACAGACAAGAGGCAGAGGTGGACAGCATAAAAAGACAGGGAAAATCAGAATGTAGTAGTCACAGTTTGTGGTAATTATCTATGTTTCTACTGCCGGTCGGCTTTCTCAACTCAAGCCTTATAAATTAGCCTTTTTTTCCCCCCCTGAATGTCATGTGTTTTCAAATGATGTTTATTTTATCTCTACTAAAATGTGTGCAATGAGATGTTCGGAAAAGTTTTCAAAGTAAAACTCTCATCATGTGTAGAAAGCATCTCTAATAACATCAGAGATGTACTTGCACGCACGAGCCATGGCGTGACAGAGTCTATACTTTTCCCTAGAATCACGTACCAGTTTTTCTGTTTTACTCGTTCTGTTTCCGTGACTTGTTTTTCCTTCTACAGTGTCAATGCCATAAATTCGGAAATTGTTTCTTTGAATTTTTATTTAATTTCTGCACTTAATTAGATTAATCCAGGAACTGGATTCTTCTCTGAGTATCCCGATTCTCTAAATAAGTTATTAAGATCTCAGGTTTTAACACCTCAACTACTGCTCTTTTTTCTGTTGCAAGAAACAAAAATGAAATGGGATTTATGTAGGCTGGACAGGCAAATGATGTAATGATAATTTCCATTTTCAAGAAGATTAAAAACCTAGAATCAGAGCTTGTGGATATAAAAAAGGTCTGAAATCATGTCACAGAATAATTCTCTTCTCAACCAACGTTCTACTATAAACTATTAATGAGTACTATGATTTGTTGCCTATGTCTAAATTAATCCCTGGTAAAGAAAGTAAGAAATGCAATGATTGGTTTATCCCTGGACTCATACTTTGGGGCAGTAGAGGGCTTATCTTTCTTGAGAATAGTTTCCTCAGATAAATTGGAAAAAAATCAGATTTCTGAAATGTAGAACTGTGTTGTATATCCAACCTCTACCACCCTTGTCTTTTTTTTTCAGTTTCTTAACCTATAAAAGCAAGAGAGTCGATAAGTAACCACACCTCAAGAAAAAACACACAGATACTATCCTTAAAGAGTATTAAAATCTAGTAAAGGAGATAGACATATGACTCTAAAAAGAGATATCGACATGCTTAATAAAGATATACATCTATTAATTACTGTAAGTGCTTTTGAAAGTTCTTTTTTCTATAACAAACTGTCTATAAACCATTAATAGAAATATATTTTGCATAAATGCTACTCGTGTATGTAGGATATATTTCTATTAACTGTGTAGTATGAAGAACTTACTGAGTCCTGAAAAATAACCGACTCTAATGGAAATTAAAGATGTTTTTGGTGTGATCCATGTTTCTAATTTATAAAATAACTTGAGTTCTTGCTGCATCTTTAATGGTTTGATTCATATGCTCTCAAAAAATCTAACAAATATCTCAGGTTACTTGTAATTTTAAAGCCTTTATTTTGAGTGGATGATTCCTTGTTTTGTATTTGGATACCAAATCCTGCTAAGAGACTGGTATAATTTTTTATTAAAAATCACTCATATTGAATTTTTAAAAAGGACTTTAAAGCTTAGAAATTAAGTTCCATTTATCATTGCATGTATTCTTGAAAAACAAACTGAAAGCATGAAGAAGTTGACCTCTATTTTCAGACAATTGAACCCGAAGTTCAAATATCTAATAACTTCAGAACTGGACAAGGGCATTCCGGTTCTGTAACTCAAACTCCAGAGCTCCTTGTACCACATAAACTATGCTCCCCCCCTTGCCCCCCTCAAAAATCAAACCCTATTTTCATTTCCAAAGACTTGGATTTAACCAAAAATTCAGAAAGCACCGCAGTTGGATGAGACTCTGTCTTTCCTAACACACTGTCCAAAATATCAGTTATCTGTGTTCCACTTAAAAATTTGAGTAATCTCACAGAAGACTGTCTCTTAAAGGAAATGAGACATCCAATGAAATGATGTTTAATTTTTAAAAAAGTCTTCAAAATGCACCCAGGTATATATTGCGGTGGTGGGTGCCAGTACATTCCCTAGTATGAGGGAGGATGTTGTAGGCTGAGCGGTAAAGCCTGGGCTTTATGCTTGATTTCCTGTACTCATCATGTGACTCAGGAAAGCCATTTTCTTTTTTTAAGGGCTTTGCCATTTTAGTGACGGTTACCTTTGATGTCCTTTTTGGCTTGCGTGTACTTTTTTAGGTAGGAGTTTCAAATAAAAGAGATCAAAGACTCAGTGTATCAAAGAAAGGACTTTGGAGATAACTTATTCTAAATGCTTCTTTTACAGATAAGGAGGCCTTAGTGCTGGGAAGTAAAATGACCTCACTCCTAGTCAGATACAAAATTAGTTTGTTTCAGTCATCTTCTCGTGGCGAGCAGAAGTGGCTCAGTTTCATAGTAAGTGCTACTAAGTTTTATCTCTAGCTATCAAAACTTAAGCAAAAATTATTAGCTATTCATGGGTGTTCTGAGCAGTAAGGGTCATGAGTTCTACTTCAAAACAGTTCATCAACCATAAGGCCTTGGACAAGTCACTTATTTGTTATGATTTATATTTCCTCATCTATAAGAAAAATAGATCTCCTCACTTTGCTGTCAAATGTTTCCTGGCTTTAGCGTACATATTGCATAGTCATCACAATCACACTTACGAAGCAATTTTCCCCTAAGTGAGGAGCAAGGGTTGCGATAATATAAAATAATGCTATGACGCAGCAATATTCAGTGGGTGTGCCAGGAGGGCTCAAAGACAAGATCCTTGGTATAATTGCCAATTCTGGTTCTAGCTTTTCCACTCTTGGTGGGATTGCAATTCCTTCAACCACAATTTAAAACAATTTGAAGATTCCATGGGAGGCTGAGAACAGATATCTTCTTTGACCCAGCAGTAGCTCTTAAGGGTGTTTTTCCTAAAAATAAATAAATAAATAAAGTCATTCTATCATTGAGGCAAAGCGTATCCATGTTTATAGCTGCCCAACTCTTAATAGATAAACCCTGAGAATGATTTGCATGCCTATCAACAGAGGAATGGACTGGGAAAATATGGCATATGTACACAAGGAAGTATTATCTAGACATAGAGACAGTTCGAAGTATTTGCAAGAAAATGGGTTTACCTTGAGTGAATAAGGCTCAGTGAAATGGACCAGACCAAAGATGAAGTATTGCTTAGTGTCTTTCATAGAAAGGCTGTAAATATACACATAAAAGGGTCTTAGTGTAATGTGTAGGGTAGACGTAGGGATGGTGGACTGCTAGGAAAGGAAAGAGACGGAGAATTGGAGGGGATGAAGGAGACGGAAGGGCGAGAGGGAGGGGATAGGGGCCGAAAGTGGCCTATAGGGGTACAAATCTCAAAGTCGTATGTAATTAATGTATATCGAATCTGTAGAACATTCAAACTTGAATGAAAAAAGAAAGAACAAGTAAAAAATGTTATAATTCTACCCTGGGATTAATTCTTTTATCAATCATTTCTGATCATAAGATTAACACTTATTAAAATTGAAAAAAGACAAACCACCTAATCAGACAGATACATGCACAGTAACTGGTGTGTGTGTGGACACAGCAACATCATCGCAGATGATACCTGGGGATGCCATAACTGATCTGTCCCCTGCCACCCATAATCTTGTAGTGAAAACATTCTAGCATATCAATACTTTTATTTTTTCATATAAGATCCCAATTGTTTTATCTTACCCTCAGATTTAGGAGCCATTTATCTGGGGCATAAAAGTTAGTTATCATAGAAGAAGTGGGAATATTGTATACCATTAATGACAGAGCTAGAACTATAGCCTGTTTTGGCTTTTTAAAAATTATGTTCCATAAAAATTGTTGCATTGATTTTAAGGCTTAATAGAGCGTGTTAACTATAGAAAAAAATGAGCAGCGAGTGTGAAAGTCAAAGAGTATGGGGTTGTGTTTGTTTTGTTTACATTGGCTGTGGTGCAAACACGTAGTGAGCTCACTAAATGATAAATGATGTGCTCTGATTCACGGAACTATTGCGAGATTATTTTGCTGTGAACAAAATGCACAATTTGACCACAAGATGGAGCCCCTTTCCTAGTTTTAGAAGTGAAGCTAATGAGAAAAGACACAACACTTGCATCTTTCCTGGAATACAGTGACTTCAAGTCAGAGTTGGCAATACAATTTCTAGATAACTTATCTGGAAAAAGACTAGAAACGTGGCACGTGTGCAACTTCCGCTGGTCCTGATGCAGTGTGGATGGGAAGTGCACTCAGCGATAATCACGTGGTGGTTGGCAGATGCCACACACAACTCTTGTCACTAAGACGAACAGAATCACTTTACTAACTAGCTGATCCGAGGTGAAAGTCTTATCTGATGATTTAAGGTGCTGAAAAATAGGCCACTGAGAAGTCTAAGGGAGAAAGAGTAAAGGACTTTTAGTTGCTCACAGCTCTACATTTACTGCAGATTAACGTGAATCAAAGAACTAAGGATTAAGAGTAATGGAACACAGAGATCTGTAAGTGGGATAGGCATGTCGGTGCCACGAAGGAGGGAGCTATGACGTCCACCTGGGTCAGTGCTAAACGCAGGTCATTAGTGCAGTTTTGCATTTAATAACAGCAGTAAGAACCTGATGAACATCTCAGTATCCCTGTGCAGCATCATTTCAGAGGTGACATTCAGCTTTGTTCCAATTTCTTTCTGCATAGGTATCCTGACTTGAGAAAATGTACACCTTCCATACCTTCCCTTTAATACACACACACACACACACACACACACACACACACACACACACACACCACATGCACATTTTCTTTAAATCACTCTCTACCAGATTTATGCTCTCCAGAAGTCCCAGGTTTTAGAACCATGCTATACTGAATGAGTAAACTACCGCTTGGTAGGTACATCTTCATATAAGAACTTGAAACAATTTTATTTTTCATCTCAGTTAAAGGACCTGGCAGTCCATTCTGAACCATCCCAAGACAGATAAACGTTGAACTTCAGACCACTTGAGAAAGATATTAGGAGTGTATTTCTGTCTACATTTTACCCATTTTATCTTTCGAGGGAAAAGAAATTTGAAGACAATCTCATGACAAGCAATAATTCACGGCTTTCAAAGATTCAATTTTGGACTTTATTGGTACAGGCAAATGGAAGAAACTTGAGAACATCGTGCTTAGTGAAGTGAGTCAGAAGCAGAAGGTTAAACATCGAATGGTCTCTCTCATATGAGGCCCAGACCACAACTCTTATGGAACTTAAAACGAAAAACAGAGTGAAACAGGGGGATGGGGTGGGGGAGGGGGGAGGGAGGGGAGGGTACAACGAGGGACAGAAAGAGAGCGGGAAAGCCCTTGTCACCTTGACAAGATACATGTGTGCACAAAATGCTCAACTCCATTGTAAACCTTAAATTTTGCACGTATACATATCAATAAAATGGGAAAGAAACAAGGATTCAATTTTGGTGATTTTCTGTTTCTTATTGAAAGCTTGCTCCAAAATTCTTATCTTCTTTTTATTTTTCTTTTTTTTTTCTGGGCATTCACAATGCATAAAACTCCCGTTCTTTCTTTTTATATTTTATATTGTATTTATTTATATGTGAGACAGGGTCCCACTAAGTGGTTAAATTGCCCAGGATAGGATCAAGCTTGTGATCCTCCTGCCTCAGCTTCCTGGAGTGCCGGAATTACAGGTATGTACCGTCATGCCAAGTTTCTCAGTATCACTTAAAAATATATATTCAATAAACATAAAATTTGTGAAAATAAATGGAATATTGTGCGATATTGGATACACATATGTATCGTGTAATATTTGCATCAGTTTACAACATATCTATATTATCAGACATTTGTCATTTCCTTGAAGTAAAAATATTCAAAATCCTTTCTCCTAGCTTTAAAAAACCCCACGGTCTCATGTCATTATTTCTATTTAAGCTATTGTGCAAGACCACGCTAGAACTCCTCACTCCTGTCTAACTACACATGGAGTCAGTTGCCCCTTCCCCAACTCTTCCCAGCCTTT
>PVKB01008480.1:0-16964 GCA_004027205.1 Ctenodactylus gundi | reverse complement strand
GGGCCAGCTGGGAAGCTAGGGTTAGGGTTAGAAATGAAATCGGTCCTTGGGTTAGAGTTGGAGTTCCAGCTATAGCTAGGCCAACATTGATGCCCAGGTTGCGAAGCAGGTCCATGGTGAATGTTAGGGCGGGTGTTGTCGTTCAGGTCACGTTGATTGGGAGGCTTGGGGCAAGGGGCAGGTGGAGCCTCAGCCCTAGGACTGCCACGTCGGGTACTTTGAAGGGCGTGGCTAGGCTTCAGGGCTGTGGATGTCCCAATGGCTAGCGGGAACGTGAAGGAGAGGCTTAGAACTAAGCTTCAGACTAAGTCAGGGGATTCCCCTGTGTGTTAGATTGAGGCTGAGGGCCAGGCATGTCACTAGGTTGGGGTGCCGGGGCGCGTGATCCCGAGGTCGTGATGAGCTCTTGCATCTGTGTTTAGGCCATCCTAAGCATTGAAAAAGAACCGGGCAGGGCACGCGAGGCTGAAATCGGGGCTAGGCAGTGGCTTCTCCCTAGTTTTCATTTCGGGGCCAACCTGGGGGCTAGGGTTGGGGTTAGAAATGGAATCGGGCCGAGGGTTAGAGTTAGAGCTCCAGCTATAGCTAGGCAGACGTTGGTGCCCAAGTTTCGAAGCAGGTCCATGGTGAATGTCAGGGCGGGGGTTGGCGTTCAGGTCAAGTTTATTGGAAGGCTTGGGGCAAGGGGCAGGTGGAGCCGCAGCCCTAGGACTGCCACCTTGGGCACTTTGGGGGCGTGGATAGGCTTCAGTGCTGTGGATGTGCCAGAGGTTAGCGGGATGATGAAGGAGAGGCTTAGAACTAAGCTTCACACTAAGTCCGGGGATTCCCCTGTGTATTAGAGTGAGGCTGAGGGCCAGGGATGTGCCTAGGAGTGTGGTGCCGGGGCGTGTGAGGCCGGAGCTCGTGGTGAGCTCTTGGGCCTGTGTTTCTGCCCTCCTAAGGGTAGAAAAAGAACCGGGCAGGGCAGGCCAGCCTGAAATCGGGGCTAGGCATGGGCTTCTCCATAGTTTTCTTTTCGGGGCTAGCGGGGGGACTATGGTTAGGTTTACAAATGGAATCGGGCCTAGGGTTAGAGTTCGGGCTCCGGCTGTAGCTAGGCCAACGTTGATGCCCAGGTTGCGAAGCAAGTCCATGATGAATGTTAGGTCGGCGGTTGGCGTTCAGGTCAGGCTCATTGGAAGGCTTGGGGCAAGGGGCAGGTTGAGCCGCAGCCCTAGGACTGTGGGGTCGGGCAGTTCGGAGGGCGTTGCTAGGCTTCAGGGCGGTAGATGTGCCAATGGCTAGCGGGAACGTGAAGGAGAGTCTTAGAATTAAGGTTCAGACTAAATCTGGGGGTTCCACTGTGTATTAGAGTGAGGCTGAGGGCCAGGGATGTGCCTAGGCCTGAGGTGCCGTGCGTGAGAGGCCGCAGGTCGTGGTCAGCTCATGGGCCTGTGTTTTGGCCATCCTAAGGGTAGAAAAAGAACTGGGCAGGGCAGGCCAGTCTGAAATCGGGGCTAGGCATGGGCTTCTCCCTCGTTTGCATTTTGGGGCCAGCTCGGGGGCTAGGGTTAGGGTTAGAAATGAAATCGGGCCTAGGGTTAGAGTTAGAGCGCCGGCTATACCTAGGCTAACGTTGATGCCCAGATTGAGAAGCACCTCCATGGTGAATGTTAGGGCGGGGGTTGTCGTTATGGTCACGTTTATTGGAAGTCTTCGGGCAAGGGGCAGGTGGAGCCACAGACGTAGGACTGCCAAGTCGGGCACTTTGGAGGGCGTGGCTAGGCTTCAGGGCTGTGGATGTGCCAGTGGCTAGCGGGAACGTGAAAGAGAGCCTTAGAACTAAGCTTCAGACTAATTCCGGTGGTTCCCCTGTGTATTAGAGTGAAGCTGAGGGCCAGGGATGTGTCTAGGCCTCGCGTGCCTGTGCGTGTGTGGCTGGAGGTCGTGGTCAGCTTTTGGGCTTGTGCTTCGGCCGTCCTAAGGGTAGAAAATGAACCGGGCAGGGCAGGCAAGGCTGAAATCGGGGCTAGGCATGGGCTTCTCCCTAGTTTTCTTTTTGGGTCTGGCTGGGGGGTAGGGTTGGAGTTAGAAATGGAATCGGGCCTAGGGTTAGAGTTAGGGCTCCGGCTATAGCTAGGCCAACGTTGATGCCCAGGTTACGAAGCAGGTCCATGGTGAATGTTAGGGCGGCCGTTGGCGTTCAGGTCAGGCTCATTGAAAGGCTTGGGACAAGGGGAAGGTGGAGCTGCAGCCCTAGGGCTGTCAGGGCGGGCAGATCGGAGGGTGTGGCTAGGCTTCAAGGCTGTGGATGTGCCAATGGGTAGCAGGAACGTGAAGGAAAGGCTTAGAACTAAGCTTCAGACTAAATCCGGGGGCTCCCCTGTGTATTAGATTAAGGCTGAGGGCCAGGGATGTGCCTAAGCCTTGGGTGCCCGGGCGTGTGGGGCTGTAGGTCGTGGTCAGCATTTAGGCTTGTGTTTTGGCCGTCCTTAGAGTAGAAAAAGAACCGGGCAGGGCAGGCCAGGCTGAAATCGGGGCTAGGCATGGGCTTCTTCATAGTTTTATTTTTGGGGCTAGCTGGAGGCCGAGGGTTAGGGTTAGAAACGGAATCGGGCCTAGGGTTAGAGTTAGGGCTCCGGCTATAGCTAGGCCAACGTTGATGCCCAGGTTGCGAAGCAGGTCCATGGTGAATGTTAGGGCGGGGGTTGGCATTCAGGTCAGGTTTATTGTAAGGCTTGGGGCAAGGGGCAGGCGGAGCCCCAGCCCTAGAACTGCCACCTTGGGCACTTTGGAGGGCGTGGCTAAGCTTGAGGTCTGTGGATGTGCCAGTAGCTAGCGGGAAAGTGATGGAGAGGCTTAGATCTAAGCTTCAGACTAAGTCCGGGGGTACCCCTGTGTATCAGAGTGATGCAGAGGGACAGGGATGGGCCAAGGCCTGGGGCTCCCGGGCGTGTGAGGCTGGAGGTCGTGGTCAGCTCTTGGGCTTGTGTTTCGGCCATCCTAAGGGTAGAAAAAGAACCGGGTAGGGAAGGCCAGGTTGAAATCTGCGCTACGCATGGGCTTCTCCCTGGTTTTCATTTCGGGGCCAGCTGGAGGGTTAGGGTAAGGGTTAGAAATGGAATAGGGCCTAGGGTTAGAGTTAGAGGTCCGGCTATAGTTAGGCCAACGTTGATGCCCAGGTTGCGAAGCAGGTCCATGGTGAATGTTAGGGCGGCGGTTGGCTTTCAGGTCATGTTTATTGGAAGGCTTGGGGCAAGGGTCAGGTGGAGCCGCAGTCCTAGGACTGCCACGTCGGGCAGTTTGGAGGGTGTGGCTAGGCTTCAGGGCTGTGGATGTGCCAGTGGATAGTGGGAACGTGAAGGAGAGGCTTAGAACTAAGCTTCAGACTATGTCCGGGGGTTCCCCTGTGTATTAGATTGAGGCTGAGGGCCAGGGATGTGCCTAGGCCTGGGGTGCCGGGCGTGAGAGGCCGGAGGTTGTGGTCATCTCATGGGCCTCTGTTTCGGCCGTCCTAAGGATAGAAAGATAACCGAGCAGGGCAGGCCAGGCTGAAATCGGGGCTAGGCATGGGCTTCTCCCTCGTTTTCATTTTGGGGCCAGCTGGGGAGCTAGGGTTAGGGTTAGAAATGAAATCGGTCCTTGGGTTAGAGTTGGAGTTCCAGCTATAGCTAGGCCAACATTGATGCCCAGGTTGCGAAGCAGGTCCATGGTGAATGTTAGGGTGGGTGTTGGCGTTCAGGTCACATTGATTGGAAGGCTTGGGGCAAGGGGCAGGTGGATCCTCAGCCCTAGGACTACCACGTCGGGTACTTTGAAGGGCGTGGCTAGTCTTCAGGGCTGTGGATGTCCCAATGGCTAGCGGGAACGTGAAGGACAGGCTTAGAACTAAGCTTCAGACTAAGTCAGGGGATTCCCCTGTGTGTTAGATTGCGGCTGAGGGCCAGGCATGTCACTAGGCTTGGGGTGCCGGGGCGCGTGATCCCGAGGTCGTGGTGAGCACTTGCATCTGTGTTTAGGCCATCCTAAGCATTGAAAAAGAACCGGGCAGGGCACGCGAGGCTGAAATCGGGGCTAGGCAGTGGCTTCTCCCTAGTTTTCATTTCGGGGCCAACCTGGGGGCTAGGGTTGGGGTTAGAAATGGAATCGGGCCGTGGGTTAGAGTTAGAGCTCCGGCTATAGCTAGGCCGACGTTGATGCCCAAGTTTCGAAGCAGGTCCATGGTGAATGTCAGGGCGGGGGTTGGCGTTCAGGTCAGGTTTATTGGAAGGCTTGGGGCAAGGGGCAGGTGGAGCCGCAGCCCTAGGACTGCCACCTTGGGCACTTTGGCGTACGTCGATAGGCATCAGTGCTGTGGATGTGCCAGAGGTTAGCTGGATGGTGAAGCAGAGGCTTAGAACTAAGCTTCACACTAAGTCCGGGGATTCCCCTGTGTATTAGAGTGAGGCTGAGGGCCAGGGATGTGCCTAGGACTGTGGTGCCGGGGCGTGTGAGGCCGGAGCTCGTGGTGAGCTCTTGGGCCTGTATTTCGGCCCTCCTAAGGGTAGAAAAAGAACCGGGCAGGGCAGGCCAGGCTGAAATCGGGGCTAGGCATGGGCTTCTCCATAGTTTTCTTTTCGGGGCTAGCAGGGGGACTATGGTTAGGTTTACAAATGGAATCGGGCCTAGGGTTAGAGTTCGGGCTCCGGCTGTAGCTAGGCCAACGTTGATGCCCAGGTTGCGAAGTAGGTCCATGGTGAATGTTAGGGCGGCGGGTGGCGTTCAGGTCAGGCTCATTGAAAGGCTTGGGGCAAGGGGCAGGTGGAGCCGCAACACTAGGACTGTCAGGTCGGGCAGTTCGGAGGGCGTGGCTAGGCTTCAGGGCTGTGGATGTGCCAATGGCTAGCGGGAACTTGAAAGGAGAGCCTTAGAACAAAGCTTCAGACTAAGTCGGGGGGTTCCCCTGTGTTTCAGAGTGAGTCTGAGGGCCAGGGATGTTCCTAGGCCTGGGGTGCCGGGCGTGAGAGGCCGGAGGTTGTGGTCATCTCATGGGCCTCTGTTTCGGCCGTTCTAAGGGTAGAAAGATAACCGAGCAGGGCAGGCCAGGCTGAAATCGGGGCTAGGCATGGGCTTCTCCCTCGTTTTCATTTCGTGGCCAGCTGGGGAGCTAGGGTTAGGGTTAGAAAAGAAATCGGTCCTAGGGTTAGAGTTGGAGCTCCGGCTATAGTTGGCCAACGTTGATGCCCAGGTTGCGAAG
This sequence comes from Ctenodactylus gundi, assembly GCA_004027205.1. Lineage (NCBI taxonomy): Eukaryota > Metazoa > Chordata > Mammalia > Rodentia > Ctenodactylidae > Ctenodactylus > Ctenodactylus gundi. The sequence continues at coordinate 11,746 of PVKB01008480.1, read as the reverse complement.
CAGGTCCATGGTGAATGTTAGGGCGGGTGTTGGCGTTCAGGTCACGTTTATTGGAAGGCTTGGGGCAAGGGGCAGGTGGAGAAGCAGCCCTAGGACTGCCACGTCGGGCACTTTGGAGGGCGTGGCTAGGCTTCAGCGCTGTGGATGTGCCAGTGGTTAGCGGGAACGTGAAGGAGAGGCTTAGAACTAAGCTTCAGACTAAGTCAGGGGGTTCCCCTGTGTATTAGAGTGAAGCTGAGGACCAGGGGTGTGCCTAAGGCTGTGGTGCCGGGGCATGTGAGGCCGGAGGTTGTGGTGAGCTCTTGGGCCTGTGTTTCGGCCGTCGTAAGGGTAGAAAAAGAACCGGGCAGGGCAGGCGAGGCTGAAATCTGGGCTAGGCATGGGCTTCTCCCTAGTTTTCTTTTCGGGGCCAGCTGGGCGGCTAGGGTTAGGGTTAGAAATGGAATCAGGCCTAGGGTTACGCTTACGGCTCCGGCTGTAGCTAGGCCAACGTTGATGCCCAGGTTGCAAAGCAAGTCCATGATGAATGTTAGGTCGGCGGTTGGCGTTCAGGTCAGGCTCATTGGAAGGCTTGGGGCAAGGGGCAGGTTGAGCCTCAGCCCTAGGACTGTCAGGTCGGGCAGTTCGGAGGGCGTGGCTAGGCTTCAGGGCGGTAGATGTGCCAATGGCTAGCGGGAACGTGAAGGAGAGTCTTAGAATTAAGGTTCAGACTAAATCCGGTGGTTCCACTGTCTATTAGAGTGAGGCTGAGGGCCAGGGATGTGCCTAGGCCTGAGGTGCCGTGCTTGAGAGGCCACAGGTCGTGGTCAGCTCATGGGCCTGTGTTTTGGCCGTCCTAAGGGTAGAAAAAGAACCGGGCGGGGCAGGCCAGTCTGAAATCGGGGCTAGGCATGGGCTTCTCCCTCGTTTGCATTTTGGGACCAGCTCGGGGGCTAGGGTTAGGGTTAGAAATGAAATCGGGCCTAGGGTTAGAGTTAGAGCGCCGGCTATAGCTAGGCTAACGTTGAGGCCCAGGTTGAGAAGCACCTCCATGGTGAATGTTAGGGCGGGAGTTGTCGTTATGGTCACGTTTATTGGAAGTCTTCGGGCAAGGGGCAGCTGGAGCCACAGACCTAGGACTGCCAAGTCGGGCACTTTGGAGGGAGTGGCTAGGCTTCAGGGCTGTGGATGTGCCAGTGGCTAGCGGGAACGTGAAAGAGAGCCTTAGAACTAAGCTTCAGACTAATTCCGGGGGTTCCCCTCTCTATTAGAGTGAAGCTGAGGGCCAGGGATGTGTCTAGGCCTCGCGTGCCTGGGCGTGTGTGGCTGGAGGTCGTGGTCAGCTTTTGGGCTTGTGCTTCGGCCGTCCTAAGGGTAGAAAATGAACCGGGCAGGGCAGGCAAGGCTGAAATCGGGGCTAGGCATGGGCTTCTCCTTAGTTTTCTTTTTGGGTCTGGATGGGGGGTAGGGTTAGAGTTAGAAATGGAATCGGGCCTAGGGTTAGAGTTAGGGCTCCGGCTATAGCTAGGCCAACGTTGATGCCCAGGTTACGAAGCAGGTCCATGGTGAATGTTAGGGCGGCCTTTGGCGTTCAGGTCAGGCTCATTGGAAGGCTTGGGACAAGGGGCAGGTGGACCTGCAGCCCTAGGGCTGTCAGGGCGGGCAGATCGGAGGGTGTGGCTAGGCTTCAGGGCTGTGGATGTGCCAATGGGTAGCAGGAACGTGAAGGAGAGGCTTAGAACTAAGCTTCAGACTAAGTCCGGGGGCTCCCCTGTGTATTAGATTAAGGCTCAGGGCCAGGGATGTGCCTAAGCCTTGGGTGCCCGGGCGTGTGAGGCTGTAGGTCGTGGTCAGCATTTAGGCTTGTGTTTTGGCCGTCCTAAGAGTAGAAAAAGAACCGGGCAGGGCAGGCCAGGCTGAAATCGGGGCTAGGCATGGGCTTCTTCATAGTTTTATTTTTGGGGCTAGCTGGAGGCTTGGGTTAGGGTTAGAAACGGAATCGGGCCTAGGGTTAGAGTTAGGGCTCCGGCTATAGCTAGGCCAACGTTGATGCCCAGGTTGCGAAGCAGGTCCATGGTGAATGTTAGGGCGGCGGTTGGCGTTCAGGTCAGGTTTATTGTAAGGCTTGGGGCAAGGGGCAGGCGGAGCCCCAGCCCTAGAACTGCCACCTTGGGCACTTTGGAGGGCGTGGCTAGGCTTGAGGTCTGTGGATGTGCCAGTTGCTAGCGGGAAAGTGATGGAGAGGCTTAGATCTAAGCTTCAGACTAAGTCCGGGGGTACCCCTGTGTATTAGAGTGATGCAGAGGGACAGGGATGGGCCAAGGCCTGGGGCTCCCGGGCGTGTGAGGCTGGAGGTCGTGGTCAGCTCTTGATCTTGTGTTTCGGCCATCCTAAGGGTAGAAAAAGAACCGGGCAGGGCAGGCCAGGCTGATATGGGGCTAGGCATGGGCTTCTCCCTAGTTTTTATATCGGGGCCAGCAGGGGGGCTAGGGTAAGGGTTTGAAATGGAGTCTGGCTTAGGGTTAGAGTTAGAGCTCCGGCTATAGCTAGGCCAACGTTGATGCCCAGGTTGAGGAGCAGGTGCATGGTGAATGTTAGGGCGGCGGTTGGCTTTCAGGTCATGTTTATTGGAAGGCTTGGGGCAAGGGGCAGGTGGAGCCGCAGTCCTAGGACTGCCACGTCTGGCACTTTGGAGGGTGTGGCTAAGCTTCAGGGCTATGTATGTGCTGCTGGCTAGCGTGAACGTGAAGGAGAGGCTTAGAACTAAGCTTCAGACTAAGTCCGGTGGCTCCCCTGTGTATTAGATTGAGGCTGAGGGCCAGGATGTGCCTAAGCCTGGGATGCCCGGGCGTGAGAGGCCGGAGGTCGTGGTCAGCTCATGGGCTTCTGTTTTGTCCATCCTAAGGGTAGAAAAAGAACTGGGCAGGGCTGGCGAGGCTGAAATCTGGGCTAGGCATGGGCTTCTCCCTAGTTTTCATTTCGGGGCCAGCAGGGGGCTACGGTAAGGGTTAGAAATGGAATCGGGCCTAGGGTTAGAGTTTGAGCTCCGGCTATAGCAAGGCCAACGTTGATGCCCAGGTTGCGAAGCAGGTCCATGTTGAATGTTAGGGTGTTGGTTGGCTTTCAGGTCATGTTTATTGGAAGGCTTGGGGCAACGGGCAGGTAGAGCCTCAGTCCTAATACTGCCACGTCGGGCATTTTGGAGGGTGTGGCTAGGCTTCAGGGCTGTGGATGTGAAAATGGCTAGCGGGAACGTGAAGGAGAGGCTTAGAACTAAGCTTCAGATTAAGTCCGGGGGCTCCCCTGTGTATTAGATTGAGGCTGAAGGCCAGGGATGTGCCTAAGCCTGGGGTGCCCGGGCGTGTGAGGCTGGATGTCGTGGTCAGCTCTTCGACTTGTGTTTCGTCCATCCTAAGGGTAGAAAAAGAACCGGGCGGGCAGGCCAGTCTGAAATTTGGGCTAGGCATGGGCTTCTCCATAGTTTTATTTTCGGGGCTAGCTGGGGGCCTAGGGTTAGGGTTAGAATTGGAATTGGGCCTAGGGTTAGAGTTGGGCTCGGTCTATACCTAGGCCAACGTTGATACCCAGGTTGCGAAGCAGGTCCATGGTGAATGTTAGGGCGGGGGTTGGCATTCAGGTCAGGTTTATTGGAAGGCTTGGCGCAATGGGCAGGCGGAGCTACAGCCCTAGAACTGCCACCTCGGGCACTTTGGAGGGCGTGGCTAGGCTTGAGGGCTGTGGATTTGCCAGTTGCTAGCGGGAAAGTGAAGGAGAGGCTTAAAACTAAGCCTCAGACTAAGTCCGGGGTTACCCCTGTGTATTAGACTGAGGCTGAGGGCCAGGGATATGCCTAGGCCTGTGGTGCCGGGGCGTGTGTGGCCGGAGGTCGTGGTGAGCTATTGGGCCTGTATTTTGGCCGTCCTAAGGGTAAAAAAAGAACCGGGCAGGGCAGGCGATACTAAAATCGGGGCTAGGCATGGGCTTCTCCCTACTTTTAATTTCGGGGCCAGCTGGGGGGCTAGTCTTAGGGTTAGAAATGGAATCACGCCTAGGGTTAGGGTTAGAGCTCCAGCTATAACTAGGCCAACATTGATGCCCAGGTTGCGAAGCAGGTCCATGGTGAATGTTAGGGCGGTGGTTGGCGTTCAGGTCAGGCTCCTTGGAAGTCTTGGGACAAAGGGCAGGTGGAGCCGCAGCCCTAGAACTGTCAGTTCGGGCAGTTCGGAGGGCGTGGCTACTCTTCAGAGCGATGGATGTGCCAATGGCTAGCGGGAACGTGAAGGAGAGTGTTAGAATTAAGCTTCAGACTAAGTCCGTGGTTTACCCTGTGTATTAGAGTGAGGCTGAGCGCCAGAGATGTGCCTAGCCCTAGGCTGCCAGGCTTCAGAGGCCGGAGGTCGTGGTTCAGCTCATGGGCCTATGTTTTGGCCATCCTAAGGGTAGAAAAAGAACCTGGCATGGCTGGTGAGGCTGAAATCGGGGCTAGGCATGAACTTCTCTCTACTTTTCATTTCGGGGGCCAGCTGGGGGGCTAGGGTTGGGTTAGAAATGAAATCGGGCCTATGGTTAGAGTTAGAGCTCCGGCCATACCTAGGCCAACGTTGATGCCCAGGTTGAGAAGCAAGTCCATGGTGAATGTTAAGGCGGTGGTTGGCGTTATGGTCACGTTTTTTGGAAGTCTTGGGGCCAGGGGCAGTTGGAGCCGCAGCCTTAGGACTGCCACGTCGGGCACTTTGGAGGGCGTGGCTAGGCTTCAGGGCTGTGGATGTGCCAGTGGCTAGCGGGAACGTGAAGGAGGTTCTTAGAACTAAGCTTCAGACTAAGTCCGGGGGTCCCCCTGTGTATTAGAGTGAAGCTGAGGGCCAGGTATATGTCTAGGCCTGGGGTGCCCGGGCGTGTGTGGCTGGAGGTCGTGGTCAGCTCTTAGGCTTGTGTTTCGGCCGTCCTAAGGGTAGAAAGAGAACCGGGCAGGGCAGGCCAGGGTGAAATCGGGGCTAGACATGGGCTTCTCCCTAGTTTTCTTTTCGGGGATAGCTGGGGGACTAGGGTTAGGTTTGGAAATGGAATCGGGCCTCTGGTTAGAGTTAGAGCTCCGGCTATAGCTAGGCCAAAGTTGATGCCTAGGTTGCGAAGCAAGTCCATGGTGAATGTTAGGGCGGCGGTTGGCGTTCAGGTCAGGCTCATTGGAAGGCTTGGGGCAAGAGGCCGGTGGAGCCGCAGCACTAGGACTGTCAGGTCAGGCAGTACGGAGGGCGTGGCTAGGCTTCAGGGCTCTGGATGTGCCAATGGCTAGCGGGAACGTGAAGGAGAGGGTTAGAACTAAGGTTCAGACTAAGTCCGGGGGTTCCCCTGTGTATTAGAGTTAGGCTGAGGGCCAGGATTGTGCCTAGGCTTGTGGTGCCGGGCATGAGAGGCCGCAGATCCTGGTCAGCCCATGGGCCTGTGTTTTGGCCGTCCTAAGGGTCGAAAAAGAAGCGGGCAGGGCAGGCGAGGCTGAAATCGGGGCTAGGCATGGGCTTCTCCCTAGTTTTCATTTTGGGGCCAGCTCGGGGGCTAGTTTAGGGTTAGAAATGAAATCGCACCTTGGGTTAGATTTAGACCTCTGGCTATAGCTAGGCCAACGTTGATGCCCAGGTTGCAAAGCAAGACCATGGTGAATGTCAGGGTGGCGGTTGGCGTTCAGGTCAGGCTCTTTCGAAGGCTTGGGGCAAGGGGCAGGTTGAGCCGCAGCCCTAGGACTGTCAGGTCGGGCAGTTCGGACGGTGTGGCTAGGCTTAAGGGCTGTGGATGTGCCAATGGCTAGCAGGAACGTGAAGGAGAGGCTTAGAAATAAGCTTCAGACTAAGTCCAGGGGTTCCCCTGTGTATTAGAGTGAGGCTGAGGGCCAGGGACGTGCCTAGGCCTAGGGTGCCCGGACGTGTGAGGCTGGAGGTCGTGGTCAGCTCTTGGGCTTGTACTTCGGCCGTCCTAAGGGTAGAAAATGAACCGAGCAGGGCAGGCGAGGCTGAAATCGGGGCTAGGAATGGGCTTCTCCCTAGTTTTCTTTTTGAGTCTGGCTGGGGGGCTTGGCTTAGAGTTAGAAATGGAATCGGGCCTAGGGTTAGAGTTAGGGCTCCGGGTATAGCTAGGCCAACGTCAATGCCCATGTTGCGAAGCAAGTCCATGGTGAATGTTAGGGCGGGCGTTGGCGTTCAGGTCATGTTTATTGGAAGGCTTGGGGCAAGGGTCAGGCGGAGCTGCAGCCCGAGGACTGCCACCTCGGGTACTTTGGGGGGCATGGCTAGGCTTCAGGACGGTGGATGTGCCAGTGGCTAGCAGGAACGTGAAGGAAAGGGTTAGAACTAAGCCTCAGACTAAGTCGGGGCGTTCCCCTGTGTATTAGACTGAGGCTGAGTGCCAGGGTTGTGCCTAGGCCTGTGGTGCACGGGCGTGTGTGGCCGGAGGTCGTGGTGAGCTATTGGGCCTGTGTTTTGGCCGTCCTATGGGTAGAAAAAGAACCGGGCAGGGCAGGCGTGACTAAAATCGGGGCTAGGCATGGGCTTCTCCCTAGTTTTAATTTCGGGGCCAGTTGGGGGGCTAGGGTTAGGGTTTGAAATGGAATCACGCCTAGGGTTAGGGTTAGAGCTCCGGCTTTAGCTCGGCCAACGTTGATGCCCAGGTTGCGAAGCAGGTCCATGATGAATGTTAGGGCGGCAGTTGGCTTTCAGGTCAGGTTTATTTTAAGGCTTGGGGCAAGGGGCAGGTGGAGCCGCAGCCCTAGGACTGTCAGGTCGGGCAGTTCGGACGGCGTGGCTCGCCTTCAGGGTTGTGGATATGCCAATGGCTAGTGTGAACGTGAAGGAGAGTCTTAGAACTAAGCTTCAGACTAAAACCGGGGGCTCCCCTGTGTATTAGAGTGAGGCTGAGGCCCAGGGATGTGCCTAGGCCTGTGGTGCCGGGGCGTGTGAGGCCGGAGGTCGTGGTGAGCACTTGGGAATGTGTTTTGGCCGTCCTAAGGGTAGAAAAAGAACTGGTCAGGGCAGGCGATGCTGAAATTGGGGCTAGGCATGGGTTTCTCCCTAGTTTTCATTTCGGGGCCAGCTGGGGGGCTAGGGTTAGGGTTAGAAATGGAATCACGCCTAGGGTTAGAATTAGAGCTCCGGCTATAGTTAGGCCAACGTTGATGCTCAGGTTGCGAAGCAGGTCCATGGTCAATATTAGGGCGGTGGTTGGCTTTCAGGTCAGATTTATTGCAAGGCTTGGGGCAAGGGCCAGGTGGAGCCGCAGACCTGGGACTGCCACGTCGAGCACTTTGGAGGGTGTGGCTAGGCTTCAGGGCTGTGGATGTACCAATGGCTAGCGGGAACGTGAAGGAGAGGCTTAGAACTAAGCTTCAGACTAAGTCCAGGGGTTCCCCTGTGTATTAGAGTGAGGCTGAGGACCAGGGATGTGCCTAGGCCTATGGTGCCCGGGCGTTTGAGGCTGGAGGTCATGGTCAGCTCTTAGGCTTGTGTTTCGGCCGTCCTAAGGGTAGAAAGAGAACCGGGCAGGGCAGGCCAGGCTGAAATCGGGGCTAGGCATGGGCTTCTCCCTAGTTTTCTTTTTGGGGCTAGCTGTGGGGCTAGGGTTAGGTTTGGAAATGGAATCGGACCTAGGGTTAGAGTTAGAGCTCCAGGTATAGCTAGGCCAACGTTGATGCCCAGGTTGCAAAGCAAGACCATGGTGAATGTTAGGGCAGCGGTTGGCGTTCAGGTCAGGCTCTTTGGAAGGCTTGGGGCAAGGGGTAGGTTGAGCCGCAGCCCTAGGACTGTCATGTCGGGCAGTTCGGATGGCGTGGCTAGGCTTCAGGGCTTTGGATGTCCCAATGGCTAGCGGGAACGTGAAGGAGAGGCTTAGAAATAAGCTTCAGACTATCCGGGGGTTCCCCTGTGTATTAGAGTGAGGCTGAGTGCCAGGGACGTGCCTAGGCCTAGGGTGCCTGGGCGTGTGAGGCTGGAGGTCGTGGTCAGCTCTTGGGCTTGTGTTTCAGCCGTCCTAAGGGTAGAATAAGAATCGTTCAGGGCAGGCGAGGCTGAAATCGGGGCTAGACATGGGCTTCTCCTAGTTTTCTTTTTGGGTCTTGCTGGGGGGCTAGGGTTAGTGTTGGAAATGGAATCGGGTCTAAGGTTAGAATTAGGGCTCCGGGTATAGCTAGGCCAACGTCGATGCCCATGTTGCGAAGCAGGTCCATGGTGAATGTTAGGGCGGGCGTTGGCGTTCAGGTCATGTTTATTGGAGGGCTTGGGGCAAGGGGCAGGCGGAGCTGCAGCCCTAGGACTGCCACCTCGGGCACTTTGGGGGGCATGGTTAGGCTTCAGGGCGGTGGATGTGCCAATGGCTAGCGGGAACGTGAAGGAAAGGGTTAGAACTAAGCCTCAGACTAAGTTGAGGCGTTCCCCAGTGTATTAGACTGAGACTGAGGGCCAGGGATGTGCCTAGGCCTGTGGTGCCGGGGCGTGTGTGGCCGGAGGTCGTGGTGAGCTATTGGGCCTGTGTTTTGGCCGTCCTAAGGGTAGAAAAAGAACCAGGCAGGGCAGGCGTGACTAAAATTGGGGCTAGGCATGGGCTTCTCCCTACTTTTAATTTCGGGGCCAGCTGGGGGGCTAGGGTTAGGGTTAGAAATGGAATCACGCCTAGGGTTAGGGTTAGAGCTCCAGCTATAACTAGGCCAACGTTGATGCCCAGGTTGCGAAGCAAGTCCATGGTGAATGTTAGGGCGGCGGTTGGCGTTGAGGTCAGGCTCATTGGAAGGCTTGGGACAAAGGGCAGGTGGAGCCGCAGCCCTAGAACTGTCAGTTCGGGCAGTTCGGAGGGCGTGGCTAGGCTTCAGGGCGGTGGATGTGCCAATGGCTAGCGGGAACGTGAAGGAGAGTGTTAGAATTAAGCTTCAGACTAAGTCCGTGGATTACCCTGTGTATTAGAGTGAGGCTGAGCGCCAGAGATGTGCCTAGCCCTAGGGTGCCAGGCTTGAGAGGCCGGAGGTCGTGGTTCAGCTCATGGGCCTGTGTTTTGCCCGTCCTAAGGGTAGAAAAAGATCTTGGCATGGCAGGTGAGGCTGAAATCGGGGCTAGGCATGGACTTCTCCCTACTTTTCATTTTGGGGCCAGCTGGGGGGCTAGGGTTGGGTTAGAAATGAAATCGGGCCTATGGTTAGAGTTAGAGCTCCGGCCATACCTAGGCCAACGTTGATGCCCAGGTTGAGAAGCACGTCCATGGTGAATGTTACGGCGGTGGTTGGCTTTATGGTCACGTCTTTTCGAAGTCTTGGGGCCAGGGGCAGTTGGAGCCGCAGCCTTAGGACTGCCACGTCGTGCACTTTGGAGGGCGTGGCTAGGCTTCAGGGCTGTGGATGTGCCAGTGGCTAGCGGGAACGTGAAGGAGAGTCTTAGAACTAAGCTTCAGACTAAGTCCGGGGGTTCCCCTGTGTATTAGAGTGAAGCTGAGGGCCAGGTATGTGTCTAGGCCTGGGGTGCCCGGGCGTGTGTGGCTGGAGGTCGTGGTCAGCTCTTAGGCTTGTGTTTCGGCCGTCCTAAGGGTAGAAAGAGAACCGGGCAGGGCAGGCCAGGGTGAAATAAGGGCTAGACATGGGCTTATCCCTAGTTTTCTTTTCGGGGATAGCTGGGGGGCTAGGGCTAGGTTTGGAAATGGAATCGGGCCTAGGGTTAGAGTTAGAGCTCCGGCTATAGCTAGGCCAACGTTGATGCCTAGGTTGCGAAGCAAGTCCATGTTGAATGTTAGGGCGGCGGTTGGCGTTCAGGTCAACCTCATTGGAAGGCTTGGGGCAAGAGGCAGGTGGAGCCTCAGCACTAGGACTGTCAGGTCAGGCAGTACGGAGGGCGTGGCTAGGCTTCAGGGCTGTGGATGTGCCAATGGCTAGCGGGAACGTGAAGGAGAGGCTTAGAACTAAGCTTCAGACTAAGTCCGGGTGTTCCCCTGTGTATTAGAGTTAGGCTGAGGGCCAGGATTGTGCCTAGGCTTGGAGTGCCGGGCATGAGAGGCCGGAGATCCTGGTCAGCTCATGGGCCTGTGTTTTGGCCGTCCTAAGGGTCGAAAAAGAACCGGGCAGGGCAGGCGAGGCTGAAATCGGGGCTAGGCATGGGCTTTTCCCTAGTTTTCATTTTGGGGCCAGCTGGGGGGCTAGTTTAGGGTTAGAAATGAAATCGCACCTTGGGTTAGATTTAGACCTCCGGCTATAGCTAGGCCAACGTTGATGCCCATGTTGCGAAGCAGGTCCATGGTGAATGTTAGCACGGGGGTTGGCGTTCAGGTCATGTTTATTGGAATGCTTGGGGCAAGGTGCAGGAGGAGCTGCAGCCCTAGGACTGCCACCTCGAGCACTTTGGGTGGCGTGGCTAGGCTTCAGGGCTGTGGATGTGCCGCTGGCTAGCAGGAACGTGAAGGAAAGGCGTAGAACTAAGCTTCAGACTAAGTCAGGGGGTTCCCCTGTGTATTAGAGTGAGGCTGAGGGCCAGGGATGTGCCTAGGCCTGCGGTGCCGGGCGTGAGAGGCCGGAGTTCGTGGTCAGCTCATGGGCCTCCGTTTTGGCTGTCCTAAGGGTAGAAAAAGAACCGGACAGGGCAGGCCAGGCTGAAATCGGGGCTAGGCATGGGCTTCTCCCTAGTTTTCATTTCGCGGCTAGCTGGGGGGCTAGGGTTAGGGTTAGAAATGGAATCAGGCCTAGGGTTAGGTTTAGAGCTCTGGCTATAGCTAAGCCAACGTTGATGCCCAGGTTGCAAAGCAGGTCCATGGTGAATGTTAGGGCGGCGGTTGGCGTTCAGGTCAGGCTCATTGGAAGCCTTGGGGCAAGTGTCAGGTGGAGCCGCAGCCCTAGGACTGTCAGGTCGGGCAGTTGGGAGGGCGTGGCTAGGCTTCAGGGCTGTGGATGTGCCAATGGCTAGCGGGAATGTGAAGGAGAGGCTTAGAACTAAGCTTCAGACTAAGTCCGGTTGGTCCCCTCTGTATTAGAGTGAGGCTGAGGGCCAGGGATGTGCCTAGGCCTGCGGTGCCGGGCGTGAGAGGCCGGAGTTCGTGGTCAACTCATGGGCCTGTGTTTTTGCCGTCCTAAGGGTAGAAAAAGAACCGGACAGGGCGGGCCAGGCTGAAATCGGGGCTAGGCATGGGCTTCTCCGTTTTCATTTTGAGGCCAGCTGGGGGGTTGGGTTAGGGTTAGGCATGAAATCGGGTCTAGGGTTAGAGTTAGAGCGCCGGCTATAGCTAGGCTAACGTTGATGCCCAGGTTGAGACGCACCTCCATGGTGAATGTTAGGGCGGGGGTTGTCATTATGGTCAAGTTTATTGGAAGTCTTCGGGCAAGGGGCAGGTGGAGCCGCAGACCTAGGACTGCCACGTCGGGAACTTTGGAGGGCGTGGCTAGGCTTCAGGGCTGTGGATGTGCCAGTGGCTAGCGGGAACGTGAAGGAGAGCCTTAGAACTAAGCTTCAGACTAATTCCGGGGGTTCCCCTGTGTATTAGAGTGAAGCTGAGGGACAGGGATATGTCTAGGCCTCGGGTGCCCGGGCGTTTTAGGCTGGAGGTCGTGGTCTGCTCTTAGGCTTGTGTTTCGGCCGTCCTAAGGGTAGAAAGATAACCGGGCAGGGCAGGCCAGGCTGAAATCGGAGCTAGGCATGGGCTTCTCCGTAGTTTTCTTTTCGGGTCTGGCTGCGGCGCTAGGGTTAGAGTTAGAAATGGAATCAGGCCTAGGGTTAGAGTTAGGGCTCCGGCTATAGCTAGGCCAACGTCGATGCCCTTG
>PVKB01008479.1:0-16223 GCA_004027205.1 Ctenodactylus gundi | reverse complement strand
TGACGGAGACGTACCAGACCTCCAGGAAAGACAAGCTGCACAGGAAATAGTACATGGGCTTGTGGAGGGTGCCGGTGACCCAGACAGTGAGCATGATGACAAGGTTCTCTGCTATCACGAGGAGATAGACCACAAGGAAGAGGAAGAAGAGCAGAACCTGCAGCCAAGGGGCCGTGGGGAAGCCCACCAGGATGAACTCACGGACCACAGTAATGTTCATCTCCACCGTGACTAAGAGCATGGGGGACATCGAAGTCTTCTAAGTAACACCGCACGAAATGAAGGTGTCTATGACATCACATGAAAGACCGAAGTCAGTAATTTGGTCTTGCCAGAGAGTGCGATGCATAATCTCATGTCTGTTTCTAGAAACTCTTCTTGAAATGTGAATTGCATACTGCCATCAGAATTTTTTAAATGTAATTGGAAAGTCTTCCTGGATCAAATTTTCATTTCCTACCAGTTGAGTCTCACTTGCCTTGTTACAAGGATTTTAGTGTCTCCATGTATTTCCTTATCAGCTCATTTGCAATGATCCTATGCATCACTTTCTCTCATTGGTTCAAGTTCTCTGTTTAATTATGAATCAACACACAAGCACGTATTCCTGCTTCAAAGAAAACAGAAGGGATAGCATAGGTTAAGGAAACAGTTCATAAGTTTAAGGTTTTGGCGAACTTTAGCTGTGATAATGTTTGAAATCACTTAATACAGGGTCTGTCTCACAGTTCTTTACACTTGTACTCCATATTCATCACAAATGCTCGTATTTTCTTTCATTCTCTTTTGTTCACTTCTGTTACACACTGGGAGTCTTATAAGTTGAATTTTCTGGGGAACAAAATTGTCATATCTTTGAAGAACTCTAAATTGAAGATCACCTGGCCTTCTTCCTCATGTTCTTCCTAAGATATTGCTTTAATTATGTAATCATCTTCTCCGCTTTCTTTGCCACAACTGTGCCTCTTATTCTGAGACTCTATTTTGAATCAGAAGAGGATGTAGAATTTTCTCCACCTCATTTTCTTATTTTAACATAGAGCACTGAGACTCGAGATCTAGCTGAGGAAATGAATCTAAGATTGTGGTAGGTAACTTTTACTTTTCAGTCCTATATGAGCTTGTTCTTGTTCTAATAATTTCTTTTAGAACAACAATCATATCCTTTATGCGCTGTCCAACACTTAGACAATCCTCTACTGCCAGTTTCCCCAGTTTGAGTAAAGATTTAATGAGAATTACTTTTCCTTCTTCTGTCAATTTTCCCTAATTCATTTCCACCCAGAAACAAAGTCTGATGATGTTTTCTCGAGAACTACCTATTCATTGGCACATTCTTCAGAGATCAAACAGCCTCACCTACCTTCTCCTTCCACCCACATCGTGCATCTGTCTTCTCTCTGAGAATGAAAAATTCGTCATACATTTTCCCTGGTCGTGGGAAAGCAGATTGCTCTGTCCATTTTTGTTTTTCAAAGCTCAACATTTGTCTTTGCTTGGTGGGTACTGTGGCACCAAAGCAAGAAACCAGCAACAGGCACGGGAAGGCATATTTAACTCTGATCTACCTTTGCCTCTGTTTTCTCCCCAGGAGAATCACTTACATTCAATCCTTCCTGGCTCCAGGGAAATTGTGCTTGCCCTGCCAAGACTATGTCCAGGGGACCTGGACAAGAGCACCATATCTCCGTCTATCTATGAATTCTTGTTTATTCCTGGACCATGCTTATTTCTCCCTGTAGGTATATGTGATTCTTTTCTCTGAGTCTTCCTCTGATGATGCAACACCAGGTTATCCAGAAACCAGTATAAGAACCTAATTGGGTTAATTGCATGACAAGTGCATTTGGTTGGTCATTTTTTCCCATTTTTTATATGAATAAGTGCAAAAATTAAGGTTTGCAACGTAGAGTGCTTTGTGCACATACATATCCTGTCAAGGTGACAAGGGCTTTCCCACTCTTTTTGTCCCTCCCATTACCTCCCCTCCTCCCTACTACCCGAGCCTATCCCGCTGTTTCACTTTGTTCTTCGTCTTAAGTTCCGTAAGAGTTTTTTAAAACAATAATAGTATGTTATTTTTCTATTATTATTATTATTAATATTTTAATTGACGCAATTATAAACATGAAGTGCCACTTGTTTTGATTATTTTGATACATGTATGCATTGTATAATACCCAAATCATTAGGAATGAATATATATATATATATATATATATATCCCTTTGTAGTAAAATATTCCAAATCTTTATTAAAATACACATACTGTTGTTTTATTTATAAATAACATTTAAAACAATTGATCTCAGAGAAGTTAAGAGTAGAAAATGGTTACTAAAAACTATGGAGAGTATCAGGGAGAGAGGAAACAGAGAGAGAAAATAAATTCTGGCAATAATTTGCTCTTTCCTTACTTTAAAAAATAAGTTCCTGCTTTTACTGAGCTCTTATTGCATGTAGAGTACTGTGCTAAACATTCTTCAGAATAAAAATATGTAAATTTTACAGTCTTTCCTTTGAGAATGGGATTATAGTTAAGAAGTATTATACTATGATGAGCAGAGACTCCTAAGCACGTTATAACATGAACAAAATGCTCTATGAACTCCAGTGAGGAAGACATGCATCCTAAGTGAGGAACCTTGGAAGCATTTAATCAAATAGGTGTTATCTAAGACTCATGGGAGCAGGTTAGTTTACACGGGATATGTTGGGAAATAATTTTGGCTCATCAGTCGGAAAACCTGGTTTTTCATCTAGGTTCTAACATATTTTAGCAATTTGAACTTAGAAAAAAATTCTTTCTAATTCAGTTTATTCATCATAATATAGCATAAGAAAGAGTTTTTTGTCAATATTCTCTCTTCGATCTTAAGACCAAAAGTGATAAATATACAAAACATGTTTCTAAAATTGTGTTATAATGAATCTAATATAGAAACTATTACCCATGGCTTGATTTGATCAGTAGAGCTGAGGTCAGAGGAATTTTAGTACAGAGAAACTAAAACAACAAAGAATAGGAAATAAGAAAACAAAACGTCAGATGACAGAAGAACAAGACCTCCACAGTAGCCAGAGGTCACACGCACTGCCCTGGACTCCAGAAGCATTTAGTCCTGGGGTGAACAGTGGCGAAATGTGCACCTTGTGCAGAGAACAGGGTGAGGCCACAGCCCCTCCTGTCTGTCCTGATGTCCACAACCTGGCAAACACTCCATCTCTGCTACTCACTTTGCCTGACATAACCATGAAATCTAGAATTGACTGTTGGAAGTCTTGCAGGAAAAAAATTTCTCAGGAGATACACCTATGTCTCAGTGAGTAGTCACAGGTGGTAGAAAAGAGTGAGGTGAGGGCCTGGAAAAGCAGGCATCCTAGAGAAAGATTATCTGCCTTGGGGCATCTAAAGGTCTACAGGTGACTAAATGGAATTCAGTGGAAGAGAACGGGCCTAGCTCTTGCCTCCTTCTCCTTCGTGATGTTTTTTGTCTATAAGCACATGCAGAGTTGACTCTGACTCTGGAAAGGCTGAGACCACTGGTCTTCATGAATAAACTTATGCAACGTAAAAATTAGGGAAAGCAATCTTGTCCTGAGAAATGGTTCCAAGAGAAAGTGAAACCTCTTGTCCTATAAGGTCAATGTGTGGAGGTCATGAGAATCAAAATTTAAAGGAAATATTTTTTAAAAAGAATCTTCGCAAAAAGTTAGTGTCAGCAAGACACGTTATTGTAACCATAAATGTAGACATAGTATATGTCTGTTCATTTCTCAGTAACCACTAAAATGAGTTAGATTTCCATTAAATTATTTGTTCTACAAATACTAAAAATATTTTTAAGCATTTTGATTTGGGAATAATACTGGGTTTATAGTAAAATTTCAAGGATGCTAAAAAGTGTTCATATACTCAAGTTTTTCTTCTGGTAAAGTAATTACATTTAATTCTATATGTAACTCTCAAAAATGAGAAATAATATGTGACTACTCACCACTCAAATTACCAATTTATTTATATACATCACTTTATATTAAATTTATGTTTCCATATGTAACATACCACACTCCATGTAGGCATTTTGTCTCATCAGTCCTAAGTTGGCATTTCTTAGTCTTTACTTATATTTTATAACTACGGGTCTTTTGAGAAGGGAATTAAAGTTTCCAGAGCTGCAAAGCAGTTATTATTTTTAAATATTCTTCACCCAGAAAAGTTCCAAGATCTTTCTGGCAAATTAAAAGTTAGAAAATAGTTTTTAAAAAAGAAAAGAAAAGAAAAAAAAGACGCTAAATTATTAATTTAAAGTAAACATATATTACTAATCCCAATCTAAAATACATCTGTACAGGATTTGTGCTAAACAAGCAATTAAAGTAAAGACTAAAAGTAAAATCAAGAATATGTCGAGAAGGAAGATGAGAAACAGACGAAGAGACTTGGGGTTTACTTAGCACTGGTGGGAATCGTTGGATGTTTTGAGCGCAGACCTCATCTGTGCTGGTGGACACTTGCCTGGAGCTGCCTCTGCCCACCTAGAACAGCACTCCCGACTGACCCAGGTGGAGCCAGTGCTCCTACCTCCTGTATTCATGCAAGAAACTGGTGGCTTCAGACA
Organism: Ctenodactylus gundi; assembly: GCA_004027205.1. Taxonomy (NCBI): domain Eukaryota; kingdom Metazoa; phylum Chordata; class Mammalia; order Rodentia; family Ctenodactylidae; genus Ctenodactylus; species Ctenodactylus gundi. The sequence continues at coordinate 11,601 of PVKB01008479.1, read as the reverse complement.
AAGGGGAATTATAAAAGTCACATCATCTGTGGCACAGTTTGAAAGACTGGCAACAAGTAGACTTAAATAAAGAAGATCAAATAGAACAAGGATATAACAAAGTCCCACAACAACGTGTGGGCAAAACTCACGTATATAAAAGAAGATAAAGAAAACAGCCACGCAACGGATACTGCATTTGGAAAACTTAAAAAATTTTATTGACATCGAATTCAGTACAAACCAGAAGGGTCATATAGCTACTAAAATTTAATCCAAAGACACAGGGATCTTAATTTTATCACAGTTCACAAAGTAGCCAGTGTCCTCTCATCCCCTGCTCATTGGAAGACAAATACATGCAGGACACTGTGCAAAACATTGTTTGAATATCGGGAGTGTTTTGTTTCACATTTTGAAGTCAGAATTAGAAATGCCGTTTTAACATAAAAAGTCATGCATTTTACTATAATCAGCTTGGAAAATAAAGAAAACAAAAAATTCAACATCTTGTTTTTACTCCCTGTTAGTCAGAGTTAACCGGTAAAGAAGTTCACACAATAGCTGTGACAATGATGTGCCAAGGAAAAACCGCCCATCCACGATCACCACTCTGTCTGGAAACTATGGCATGGGGACAGCTGGGACATAGACTTTTATAAGCTTTAGAACCAATCATAGACTAGAAAATAATGTCCAATGCCCTTGATAACAGCATTTTGCAAACTTTATAAAGCAGCAACTAAAAAAAGGACAGGTAGAAACATCTGGATGCCACAAGTAAAGACAGGATAGTCATTGTTTCCAAGATTCTGTGTCTTTGTTGAAACAAGAGAAAATTAAACTTTTGAAAATTATACCTCTAATCTGTCCAACTATCTCTCTGCCCATATGGATAATAGTGTGTATCTTATTGGCTAAAAGTTTATCTAAATACATGTGTTGGTAACGGTGCTTAGGTCTACTGTGTAGCTACAGTTAATATTTTAGTCAAATTTTTCCTATTCAAGTTTAAACAAAGAAATAAGATTGATTCTTTTAATACCATTATGCAAACTAATATTTCACTTATACAATGGGAAATATTTTCTCTCAATTTTATTTAAATCGTATTAACATTTTCATGATATTCTATTTCACATGTGGACTATAATTTACTTAAACAATGTCTTATTTGTGAAAAATAAGCATATTTTAATATTATATAAATAAAATTAAATATCTACACAAATCCTTTCGAATCAGGACCATTTCATTGTTTTTAGAGTTGGTTAGACATATTGATCAATGTTCTATCAGCAAGACTGAGCCAACTTGTACTTAACTTACCCTACTAAAGGGTGAGGGGTTTACAGTTCACCCAGCTGCCAAACCTCTCTGTAGATAAGATATGCAGGTTTTGCTTACATAGTTTCAAACTATATTCGTTCATTTTATTTATTCACCACCATCATGTACTAGATTCCATTCAGGGCCATGGTAATAAAATGATGTGTAAATAAGTCTCTATAATGTTTATAGTTTAACTAAAGAGAACCAGGGGCAGGAGCCTGTCTATAATGTTTATAGTTTAACTCAGGAGATAAGATTCAATAAACAGCTTAACTCAGCAACTAGTTCAATGTGGTCACTCACTCACCTCCATTAAATAGGAAATGAAACTACAAACCTCTGCTGCCCAGTAGGTAACAGATTGGCAACACAAATTTTCATTTTCTTTTGGGTTTTTTTTTTTTTTTTGTCTCTTTGCTTTGTAACACACACTGTATGATCAGTTCCTGTGTCTCTGTTACCTCCCATGCTACAGTGATCGCCTGCGGCAGTAAGTGGTCAGTTGCTTTTTCTTAGTGAAAATTCTGTTTTCTTCAATGGAACTGAGCTTACATGACTCACAGTAGCCTAATTAATACTGACCCTGCATTTTATGGGGCTGTCTTGCAGGAATCCAGTTTCTACCTTGCGACCCATTCTCCTTCCCCTCCTGAACTGATTACAGGAAGTATAGTCTCAGTTCTTCCTCATACTGTCTTTGAAACTCTAGTACTTAAGTTCAACCCCAAGAGCTCCGCTCAACTTTACATAAGACATCACTCCCAAACCTAATAGTATTTTACTACATTTCCCACCTCCCCTCTACCTGTCTTTTCCAGTTTTCTGGGAGTTAGCACCTTGCCCCTGGCTCAGGTGTAGAGTTCGACGCAGGGCTCTCTTAACCTCTTGGTTGCGCAAGCAGTAAATGATGGGGTTGAGTATTGGCACAATGACAGCGTAGAGCACAGAGACGAGCTTGTTGGTGTCAAAAGCTGAGAGGGCCTTAGGCCGGGCATAGATGAAGATACTGGCTGCATAGAAGATGATCACAACAGTGAGGTGAGAGGCGCAGGTGGAAAAGGCTTTGTGGCGTCCAGCAGCTGAGGGGATGCGCATCACAGCACCGGTAATGGCCATGTAGGAAGCACCTGTGACAGACAGTGGCCCCAGCAGGATAAATATAGCCAGGATAAAGTCAGTAAGCTCTGCTGTAGACATGTCAGTGCACGAGAGGTTGAGCAATGGGGAGACGTCACAGAAAAAATGATTGATGACATTGGGGCCACAATAAGAGAGGCGAGAAATGAGAAAAACTTTGACCATGGAGATGCCAAAACCTCCAGCCCAGGAGCCAGAAGCCAGCTGCACACAGAGCCGACCACTGACAATGACAGCATAGTGGAGGGGATGACAGATGGCCACATAGCGATCGTAGGCCATGACAGCAAGAAGGACACACTCAGTGCAGCCCAAGCCTAGGAAAAAGTAGAGCTGCGTCATGCAGCCCTCAAAGGAGATGAGTTGTCCACGACTCTGTTTGGATCCAATGAAGCCAGCCAGCATTTTGGGAATTGTAACAGTGACATACCAGATTTCCAAGAAGGACATATTAGCCAGAAAGAAATACATGGGTTTGTGGAGGGTGGAGTGGTTCTTAATTGCTGTAATGATGAGCGTGTTTTCAGTTAGCACCAATACATAGGCCAGCAGAGAGAGGGAGAACAACAGCGCCCGCAGGGATACTGAGGCTGGGAAACCCAGCAACACGAACTCACTCACTCTCCCGCTGTGGTTCCTCTGCTCCGTGGAGTTGGTCTTGTCCATTGCTCTTCAGGAGATGAGAAGGGAGTGTCTTTGAAAATGAGCAGGAGGAACTTAGCCTTGATCTTGAGGGGATCGGGGTGATGTTGACAGAATGCAATATATATATTACATATATTGCATTATATATATATATTCCATATATATAATGCAATATATGTTATATATATATATATATATATATATATATATATATATATATATATAAATAACTAATCACTGAGCTTAGAAATTATCTAAAGCAATGTGGACAAAAATAAATCTCTTTGTATTGGAGATATGTGTCTTTCCTGGCCCTTAGCAGAGCACATATTGAGAAATGCCAGGGAAAATGATGAAACTATTTGATCCAAATATCTGTCTGTTAGCCCTATACAAAAGGAAGAAAAAAAAGATTATAAATTTTTATGGTGAAAACACAGTTCTGAAAAACTTTCCATGTGCAAAGAATAAAAATACAAAACAAAAGGCCAAAAGCATTGAGGCAGTCTGGACATTCCTAAAGTAAAAGTTGTTTATAAGCTGGGTTGTGACTGTTTCGAGAAAAATAACTTACACAGTGGAGAAATAACAGCAGTATATAACACAACTGAGTATTCACTATCCATTATTTTTGCAGGCACTATTTTTTTTTTTTTTTTTTTTTTTTTTTTTTTTTTTTTTTTTTTTTTTTTTTTTTTTTTTTTTTTTTTTTTTTTTTTTTGAGACAGGGTCTCGCTCTGCAGCTCGGGCTGGTCCTGAACTCACTATGGAGCCCAGGCTGTCCTTGGACTCACAGCAATCCTCTTCCTGCCTCAGCCTTTCAAGTGCTGGGATTACAGACATGCGCCACCACACCTGGCTTACTTGCAGGCACTGTTTTAACATTTTTGCAGTATTAATTCACTTGATTTTCACAATAACTCTATGAGTCACTACTCTTATTAGTCTCACTTAATGGGTAAGGAAACCAGGATATAGAGAAATTAAGTCACTTACTCTTGGTTACGTGGATTGCAAGAGTAGATCTAGGAAGTCAGGACCTTAGAGGTTCAGGTGGCATGAAAGATGGGCTGTAAGATACATTTTAGATTTATGTCTATGAGAGGATGAGAGAGGTCAGCTAGAGAAGTGTCCTCTTAGAGAGAGAGAGGAGAGAGAGAAAGAGAGAGAGAGATCAAGGAAAGCACCTAAAATTATAGTAGTTGTTCAACACAAGTTTCACAAAACTTAGAACTTAATAGAAGACCCTGTGTCTCATCTGGAAATCAAGTTAGAAAGGGAATTCTGAGTGCAAAGACTAAGGATTCAATTCTGAATTTGTGCTCAGTCTGGGAATAAGAATACAGCATCTTTCTTTAGGATTAAGACCAAACTAAAAGTGTATATTTAGAGGAGCACTCTCTATTTAACTTGATACCAAAAATTAAAATTTCCCTTTCAAAACTTCAGGCTATTTTTGGGTCTGATATAAAATAGAAATTGGCATTTCCACATGGCAGATATACATAATTAATCTCAACCTGTGTTCTGTACCAAGTATTAGCAAGGAGTCTGGAGGCTAGAAAGGACAATGAGACATTGTGAATTATAAATAAGTGCTATTTCTCCTCAAAATATTCCTTACTCTTCCTCCTGTCTCTATAAAGTTAGGAAGGACAGAGCAAACTTTAACCTGATAATGATGTATAGCTGAGAGTCTCTTTTCTTTATGTTCTGCTATGAGCCCTTGATATTTCTCCCAGCACTGGAGTTTTGTGATGTAGCTATGAAACACGATATCTCTGCCTCACACTATGCACCACTCCTGTTATTGAAATCCTACCCACAATTTTATTCATTTCAAATTTTATGGTGGTGAAGTCACCAGGAGCTAAGAGTTATGCATTATGAACCAGTTAACATGAGAGTCTTTAAGGATTTCATAATCCAGTGGGAACATGCCTTCATCTTGTCTGCTGGTCACATTTCTATATGATACACTAGCTTCATAAAGGGGAATCTCAAACCTACCATAGTCCTTCATGACCTTGATCTTGACCTTGACCGTGACTCTTTCTCCTCAACCATGCCTCATATTTCATGTAGTGTGTTTTTAGGCAGCTGTGTTCAGAACTTCTTGTTTATCATTTTTCTATCTTTGTATTTGATACTCTGCAACCTTGAAGAATATTAACCTTTCACCCACGAAACCCTACCAATAATGTCTCCCCTAAGACTTAAATACAACCATTTGATTCCCCTACTTAAAACTAATTTGTAGCACCCCCTTGCCTGTACAGTAACGTTCAAACTATGTAACAAAGCCTATAGGGATTTTGTAACCTGCCGCTGCTTTCAGCAGCACTTTACCTCTTGTGACAATCTACATTGTATGTCAGACCCCAGAGTTCTGATCACACAGCGTGAATATCACTTTTCACCTCTGTTAACGTACAATCTCCGTGAACATGTCCAGGTTCTATTTAGTCTTAAAGTCTCGGCTCAGGTGGATTGCCACAGAGACGTTAATTAGCTTCTTTCTGCTCTTTCCCCTTCACAGGTTTGGTGAGGTCTCTTTGTTTCTGTGCCCAGTGAAGCTGGGAACTGCCGAGCCTACACACATATTCTACCTGCTGCACCACTGCTTCCGTTGCCTACGTATATGTGAATGACGATCCGTGTAGCCAGATTGGCCCCATATGTCATTACTGCTGTGGTAAGGAGTGGACATTATCCCTGAATGTCACAAGAGTTTCTCAAATACAATATGTCCATAAAACCATCACCCAGATTTATTACTCCTCTGTCATGATGAAGGACATTAATCTTCATACAGTCATCTACGCCAGAGGTCTAGAAGGTTCCTGGAACTTTTATGTTCACTCACCTCCTGCCATATCTCACCTATATCTACTCCAAATCATATTCAAACTTTTTAATCATCCCTCATATCTGCCCCTTTCCGCTGTCCTGTTTATCCTGCCTCCCCCTTTGTCACTTACACCGTGTCCTTGCTATTTGTTCACTTAGTGGCTTCAGTAGCTTCCCCTGCAGTTATTCCTTCTTCAGCCTGAACTTTTAGTATTCTAGCCACTTATTTCTATAGTGATAATTATGCAGTAATCACTGACCACAGGAGCATTCAATTTTGGGGAACATACATGAACTTGTTCTGTAACACAACAGAATGACCTTCCTTTAACTGTTTCACAATGACTCAGTCACTGTCTACTACTGGCCCTTTTCTCTCTTTTTTTTTTTTTTGTCTCCAAATAGATTCTTTATTCAGAGTTGACCATAATAGCCTAGTCCACTGACCCCCCCCCCCATTTTATTGATATGTATAAGCGCAAAATTTAAGGTTTACAATGAAGTTGAGCATTTAGTGCACCTACGTATCTTGTCAAGGTGACAAGGACTTTCCCACTCTCCTTTTGTCCCTCCCCCCTACCTTTTCTAAACATGCCACAGTGTTCCCTCACTCACTGATTCAGAAATATGCTTTTATTTGTCAAAGTATCCACTTGGATTCTGGCATTCTTATTTTTCATTTTTCCATTATCCCCCATCAAGACTACCCCCATATGCCGCAAACATAGATTACTCACTTGTTCATCCTTCCTTATCATATCACCATATTTCTTATTGAAAAAGTCTGCTTTACTTACTGAATGGCAAAGGCTTTATAATGCCCAGATGGATGCATGGGCAGACGGACAAATAAAGGCAAGGAGACAATGGGAACTGGAAATAGTGACAGCAGAATGTACAGAGGAAATGGGTAAGCAATATTGCCAATGAGAATTTAAACAGAGTAGCAGTAAGTCTGGCAGATCTGGAATCATTCGTTTGATTGTAGATGGCAGGAACTAGACAAAATATGAGGAAGCTGGATTAAGTGCAGGAAGACTGGACCTTATTTCTATAAGAAACATGTTATCTGAGTATGAATTTACTACATAGACAATAAATTCAGTGAGAAATATTAGGTGAAGGTAGGTAGAATATGAAAAGGATGGATCAGAAATAGAAAAAAACAATAAGACTGTAGGGAGGGCAGGCAGAGAACACATGAGGGGCTGGCTGTGAGTGAGGAGACAGTGACATTGATTTTGGTCTGAATCGAATGGGCCGGGTGTTAACAATATTGACAGGGATTTGAAGTTTCACTAGGTGTAGAAAGGAGTAGGCAAATGGATATATTGAGCTGAAATAAAGAAAATATGTTAGAACTAATATCTTTAAAAGGAATCAGCAAAACAATGAAGTCTACTCACTTTTCTCAAATTTCATGGAGTCCTCAACTCTCCTAAGATGACTAGTTTGGTTAGGGGAGGCCTTTGGGGTCCAGATAAGACAGTGGGACCATGACAAATGCTGTGGGAACTGCATCTTCTATGGCTTGCATGATCAGAGGGCTCCGCTGAACTAGAAAAGATTCCTTTATTCTGTACCTCTCTCCTTTCGTCCTCACGTCCCCCTTCTCTTTCTGATGCTTTGGGCTGGCTTTGAGGCAGCACCCAAGAGAGCAGAGATACAACAGGGAGCAGGCAGTGGAGACCAGGGTAGAGCACAGGGAGAGGAAATATTTGAGAAACTTGTGACAGAAGTTTGTCAGAAGAGTTACAAAGAAAACAATGTCCCAACCTCTTTTCTCTGTTTGCCAGGAAATAAGAAGGCATGCTTATATTATATGCCTGAAGAAAATAAGTCTTCACTCATTTCTGTCACTGCATACGCTTGCTCTTTGGGAAGACAAAGATCGCTCTGGGCCAGGTCAATCTGGATTTATATCTTGATTCAGAAATATCAGCAACATAATTTTGAAAGCTTTGCTCCTTTGAGCCTTAGATTGTTAATCTATATAACAAGATTAATATGAATCACAGAGTTGTTGAAAGATGTAAATATTATAATGTATGTACAGTACCTAAAAATGAAAGTGGTTCAACAAAGCTAAGCTATTTCTGCCTTTATTTTTGACACATTTGTGTGTTACATTCCTTAATTTCATGATGTTCTAAAAGAACCATTGAACTCAGAGTAAAGATTTTCAGATTTAGTTTCATATTTACAATTGATATTTTATTTAGTTTGGAGTTTTATTATACATGCTTATCTATCATCAAAATATAAATAGTATATATTTCAGATATTTTAGAACTAAGTAAAATAAACTTTATAAAAAGTCTTGGCAGTTAGTATTAACAAATATACTAGGGTTAATAATGGGAGCTTCATAGGAATATTGTTTATGTTCAAATGTGTGACCTCAGGAAATTTATTTAAAATGTTTGTGCCTCCTTTCTCATCAATAGACATAATTCTAATATCTGTTTCACAATTTGTGGAAATTAAATGAATTAACATAGATGAAAATGTTTTAGAACTATGATCTCTGAAGCAGTATTTTTAGTAAACACTATGTTTCAAAAAATCGTTGTTGAATCTGCATCTGTTGACAGTAAAAATAGATTTTTTTAGCAGAAACAATAGAAACTTAGAGAAGAATTTTTTGAGATTTTGTGTTTAAAAAGATTTCCAAAAGTATTTGGAAGGAAACATTCTTCAAAATTGAAACAGTCAGAGGAACGTGAACATGCCCAGGCAGATACTATCTGTACCATTGTGCTGTGCTGAAGTCTCACTGGTCTCATGATGGGAACAAGACTGGGTGATCGTGGAGTGGAAAGTGTGTGATGGAAATCATAGGAAATTGATCAACCTTGAAGACAATGATACAGCCACAAAGACAGAGCATAAAATACTATCCGCAAATACCTCTAAAATAAAAACTTGATTTTTAATAATATCATATGCTTTTGATTCCTGAATTAACATTACTTTGAATAAAATCCAAAAATGTACCTATGCAAATATTGACATACATTATTGTTGGTTACAAAACTATGAATATCAAAAACTGGTTGAATTTGCATTGATTTAGTTATTATGGCTGTACTTTTAAGTGAAGAGTGTTCGCAAAACTTCCGATTTACTGAAGGTGATGTCAGTTTTCTTTTTGTGGTTGTGGCTGGTCAAAGGACTAATTTTAAAAATCATTTCCACATATGGGTTGCTTAATCTGTTTGATAAACTAAGCACCAATAAGAAAAAAGAGTATAGGTTCTCAAATAAAAACAATTTTGTATTCTATTCAGAAAAAAAACAAGACATTTGGGTTTCAGATTTTAGAAAGTCAATATGTTGTGTACAGCAAAGGTTTTCTGACACCTCCAGAGAGTTCTAAAGCAAAGCCACACAGCTAACATATAAACATACCTATAGCAGAACACATGACTACTTAGGCAACATGGAATAAACACTCTAAACAATCTCTTATCAGTTCACAAATTTGTCATAAAATGAGATTAAGCCTCAAACTTAGAATAATACTTTTTGAAGCTACGTATATTTTTAAATTTTTTTATAAGTGCTGGTGTCATTTGCACATAGTTATACCTAAATGCACATATTCAGGTAAACTCTAGATAAATTCTAGTTAAAACAGAAGATAACAAGAATATTTTATCCACATTACTTTATATTATTTCAGTAATTTTTTGTCAGTTAACAAGAACTAAATAATAAAAAACTATCCTATTTGCATATAATCTGATTATTCTCAAAAAATGCTATATTTGTTCGCAACTAAGTGCTGTGTAATTGTAAGGGATAATGCACAAATATTCCATTCAGTCTTTGCCCACGTACCCATAATGCTATTGTGTTACAAATGACTAAAAGATGTTACCATAAACCAAGTTTGCAAATGGATAAAGTCAAGATATGAAAGACTCAACTTTCATATTATCTTTGTCTTTACAGACCGATTACTCTCTTGCACCTGTCCTGTCCTTAACCTCCTGGCAAGCACTAACCTTCTCTTGTTTTTTGTAACTTGTCACTTCAGAAATTTTACATAATGAAATCATATTTTATATAATCTCTTTACATTGGCTTTTTCACTTAGTGTAATTCTTCAAGAGTCATCTAGATCATTGTGCTCATAGCAGAGTCTTTTATTGTTGAGAGATGTTCTATGTTATGGATATACCTCTGTTTAGATATGCACTTGTTGGAGGACATCTGGCTTATTTCGCATTTGGAGTTATGATGGATAGAGCTGCTATTGACATTTGTGGGTGGTTTCATGTGAAGAAAGGTTGTCATGTCTCTGGAATAAATGCACACAGTAAAATTGTAGAACTTTACTTCACTAATTAAATGTTTAATATTTTAAGATAACTTCCAAACTGTTTTTCAGAGGGGCTGGACCAATTTACGTAGCTTCCAGAATGTAGAATATATTTTTTTCTGCATCCTTAGCATCATTTAGTGTTGTAACTATTTTAAATGTGTGTTTCAGGATGGGGAATGGTGCCAGGGTGCTGGGAATTGAACCCAAGGCTTTGACACAGAGTTACATTCTCAGACTTTTTTGGGGACTGGATCTCCGTAAATTACCCAGTCTGGGCTCTAAATTGCCTCATCTCCCAGACTTACAAAGGGTACTGTTGTTGACGGATGTGTATTGCGGTAGTTGGTATTTCACTACAGAATAACAGCGTTTAATGCTTTGCCGTGTGCTTATTTGCCATATGTATATCTCTTTAATAAAAGATCCCTGTGTCTTTTGCTCATTTTCAACTTGCATTGTTATTGGGTTTTTGATAATTCAAAACTCTGGATCATAAAACAAATATGGTCTTCCAGTTGCAGCATCTCTATCTATTGGCCATGCCTAACTCTTCTTTTGGGAACTGTTAGTGTCTTTTGCTGATTTTCACGTTCTCATTATTCAGTGTTTGAATGTCACTTTGGACATTAACTCTCACCAGATGTATAGCTTCATGTATTTTCTTGATTATATATTTTGTCTTGGTTGTTTGTGTGGCTGTATGGATGCATCTTAGCCTGATGCAGTTCCATTTGCCTATATTGTGCTATTGTTTTCTGTGCTTAAAATTTTTGTAAAGGCCAGAGTCAAGGAGGCTTTTTAATCTGTGTTTCTTCCTAGAAGATTTACAATTTTTGACCAGAAATTTAACCAGTAATTTATTTTGAGCCAATTTTTAAATGTGAGGAGAGCTTCATTTCTCTGCATATGTGGATGGAGGATTTTTCCAGCACCACTTTACTGAGATAGCCTTGTATTCCACTGGTCTATCTGTATGATTTTGATCCAGTACTATATGGTTTTTGTAGCTATTGCTTTACAATATAATTTGATGTCTGGTATTGTAACGCCACCTTCCTTAGTCTTGTTATTCAAGATTGCTTTGGCTATTCTAGATCTCCTTCAATTCCATAAGAATTTAATGATTATATTTTCATGTTTGCGGAAAAAATTTGTTGGTATTTTGATAGGAATTGCATTTATGTCTTCTTCATTTTATTTTGGTATTTTGCATATGTCTAGGAAGTCACCAATTTTATCTCAATTCTCTAACTTGTTAGAATATAGGTGTTCAATATAATTGCTCATAATATACTGAATTTCTGGAGAGTCTGTTGTAATTTCACCAT
>PVKB01008478.1:0-16228 GCA_004027205.1 Ctenodactylus gundi | reverse complement strand
AAAGAAAGAAAGAAAGAAAGAAAGAAGAAACATTGACATCAATGTCTCCTAAAATACTCCAAATAGTCCTCCTTGCTTTAATCACAGTTAGCTATTGTTCCAGATGGTTTTAGTTTAGTTAGTTAGTTAGTTAGTTAGTTAGTTAGTTAGTTTCATCTGTGAGTGAGATGGATTCCAGGAATCATTACCAACTCTCAACACACATAGAATCGTTTCATTGTTTTGTAAACTAAAGAATTTTGACTTAGAGGAAAAACCTCCTGATGTCAGAACTTGGGTGGAAAATAAACATGTGTTTGTAGTCAGTCATACGGTAAAGTTTTTAAGGGGGCAATTTCATCATGTTCCTGAAAAGAAAATCTCTATTAGGTTCGTAGAGGTGAGTGCTTATTAATTTTTGGTTTGTATCAATCCAAGTTTAGGCGACAGTGTTGGTAAGAAGATGGCCATTTATAATTGTCTTGTAGAGATCTCCTTCTTTTAACCAATACCCACTGCTTCCTGACTACATGCCTGGCATTGTCCTAGGCATGGGTGTTATCATGGCGAATAAAACATAAAAACATAAACATTTCCCCTTGCACAAGGCTTGCCATCTAGCTGTGGGAAAGACAGTCAAATAAAAACGGAGAAGTTGTTTCATTTTGAAGTGATGAGAGCTCTGCCGCTTCAGATATTCCCGATGTCCTCATTTTTCCTAGGTGGCTGCCTCAGCGGCTCTGCGACTCACTCTCTGCTGACACCCTGCCCCAGACTGCTATCTGAAATCCCCCAGAATCAGGCACAAGGCATCGATTGGGATTCAGATCGCTGCTAGATTCTTTTCCTTTATTTGTACTGTTCTGTAAACCTACGTTCCGTTATTCTTCCCCCCTTCCCTGTTGTTCTCGTAGTGCTTCCCATCCCTGTGGTTTTTGCCTTTCTAGACCCCACCTGCACTGAGAATTCTTTGGGGCGTGATCGGTTCTCAGTAGACAGCCAATAAAGGACTCCTAAATTTTCCTCTAGAAGTGGTGCTTCTCTTGTATAATATTGCATCACTCAGTTATAACAATTTCTGCTCTCCAAAGACTTTCAGGCTGATGACGGAAAATCAGATACCAGAAGGGCATGTAAAATAACGTCAGATTGGGATGAGAAACAGGCAGAAAAAAATGGCTGGAAAGGAGGCAAGGAATATTGGGGAGGTACGGGGAACTGGTAGGTTTTAATTAAACGTGACCAATTTTAGACCGGCTTTCTTAAGTTTTTCATTTACCGAGCTTATACCATTAGTTTAAGCCCTTGGGAAATATATTAAATTTTTAGTTACATCTCACGCTGATTTTTGTCAACTCAAAACAATTCTGCATGAAATGCATTAAGTTAATTTCCAAAAGAATGAAGTTAAGGGAGAGAAAGAAAATACAATTGCATTTTGCTCTGGGAGATTGAACAATGATGTGCAGTATGAATTGGACCCACGGAGTGTATACTTTAATGATGGAAGCCAGAGGAAGAAGACATAACAAATCTATTTTCAAATTCAGTTGACACGGACCGTTGCTTCACCCTAATTTGTGGGAGAGCAATACATCATCTCTGTTGGATTGGATGTGACAAGATTTGGGGAAATAAAAGAGAAACCATTGTTTTGTGTGAAAATTGGAATCAAGTTACATTGTCATCAAGCAATTCGAAGCTTTCAGAAATTGTTTATGTAGCTTCATCTAATATGATAATATGAATAACTGAAGCATTGACATTGTACCTATTACATTTTTGATGAATTCATCTGTATGAAAGTTATTCTTGTACATCAACTTCATTGTATTCATTTTGTAGGAATAATATTATCAAAATTGAATCTTTAAAAACTGTGTTGAAATTTAAGCCATACAAATCTAATACTTTAAAAATTTATAAGAAAAAATATCAAGTTTTTGCTATCATGATCTGTTAGTCAAAGTCAGGAAAAGGGATAAAACTTACTCACATAGTCCTTTACAAGCTGAGAGTAAAATTAAATCATTAAAAGCTGTATCAGTTTCTATTTTATTTTACTATTCATAATTATTCAATTATCCTCAAAAAAAAGAACTGGTTATAGCACCTGGATTACACAAAGTCAAAAAAATATATAGGCCAAAAAGATGGACCTTTAAGATGGAGTCTAAATATGAATGGGAAGAAATAAAACAAGTTAACAATAAATCAAAATAGAACATGAATCAATGGTAAAGGCACAAGTCAAGCAGGAAGAGAGAGAGAGAGAGAGAGAGAGAGAGAGAGAGAGAGAGAGAGAGAGAGAGAGAGAAGAAATCCCAATGCACCTGCTTGTATTTCTGAAGTAAATCACAAATAAATTCGACATACTACAGAATTATAAAGATTTCCAGCCAAATAACTATTTCCAGGCGATCGCGAATATTAGTTCTGGGTTGTCTTGAATTCAGGGAGGAAACTTCAAATTGTAACATATTACTTGGATAATCTATATACTCAAAAAGACTTTGAAAGGTTTTAGTACAACATTCTTATAATGATTCTAGTGAACAGAGATAATAATCAAGTATAAAACCATGTATTTCTTACATATGGGATACTGTAATGTTTTCTTCAGTACTCAAATAACCACACAAACAACCAGCCAAACAAATTACATACAAATAAGGATTCTTAAGTTTGATATTTTCTATTAGTATGTTCTATAACTTAAGGCAAGTTTTTGTTCACAAAGTTTTTCTTTAAATTTCAATTAATCCAGACAAAAACCATCACTAGGAAGAAATGCAATTTAAAATGTGAGAAGGAGTATAGCTTGTATTTATTAGCATAAATTTTAGTGGGAGTAAATCTTGGTTTTGTGCTATCAAGAGGCACTTCCCTGAAAGTCAAAGCTAATCTTTATGCAAATAGAAACTCATAGACACATAAATACATGTAGAAAGCATCAAGGATATATAGATACATGATACATAGATTTTATTTGTTTGTTTGTTTGTTTGTTTGTTTGTCTTGGTTCTTTGGCTTGAGCCCAGGGCTTTCACACTGAGCTACATCATCAGCCCAATTTTATTTTAAATTTTGAGACAGGGTCTTGCTAAGTCACTAAATTACACAGGTTGGGCTTGAACTTGTGATTTTCCTGCCTCAGCCTCACAGAGTGCTAGAATTACAGACCTGTGCCACGGGGCACAACCCAAAGATAGATTTATTTTATTCACTTAGTCAGTAAGAATCAGCCAAGCATCTACCTTGTATGAAGACTTGTGGTTTCCTCTGAACACAATGGTTAAGCGAGCCAGACCCATCTCGTGCCCTGCGACAGTGAATGCCACTTCTTTTCAAAGAAAAACAAAGAAAAAAAAAAAAACCTCTCAAAGCATAAACAATAAAATGAGGTCTAATAATAAGTGTATGGGTACCCAGCACACATTTATACCTGTTTAGCATTTAGTATATAGTAACTAATTTAAACATCACTATGGTCCTGTAAGTTATGTCTCATTATTAAATCTTTGGAGTAGTTGAGAAATCCAGGCACAAAGAATAAAGTAACTTGCCCTAAACTACAGGGCTAGTAGGATCAAGGACATGAGACTTTAGCCCAGAGCACAGAGTCTCTGCTCTTAAGTATTGCAGGAATATCTATAGTACCTCACCTGGTGACCACCAACACCAAATCACGTTATCTGGGCAAATTTTCCAGAAGATGTTAAGGAACATATTCCCCAAGTGATCAAATTGTCTCCTTTTCTGCATCCCCTCCCCAACTCTCTCCCAATAAAACTTAGACACTAAATTTTAAATGTTCTTCAATGGATGACTCTTGACAGTGTTGATGGGGAGGAGCTGCCCCCTTGTTAAAAACTCCTAATTATTTCCACTAATTTAAAACTCTACTTATTCTGGATGTTAACTGAATTTTCAGTCTATTCTGAATGCAGTTCCTCTTTACTTTCCTATCTCAATTTTGTGCACATTGAGCATATGCGCAAAATGTACAAATAATGATCACTGGATATGAAAAGAAGTTTAGCCACAAAAACACTAGTCATTACAATGTACATATATTAACTTGGAAGCTTTAGTCACCATTTTTCCTGAATACACCAATAAATATAAATAAATTCAGTCAAAGATAAAATTTAAGGAAATACAAATAACTCATAAAGTGTAGTCTATAATGTTCAGTTGAGGGTCATTTCTCTATGGCCTTTAGACTTGTGCACTTCTGAGAAAAGGACCTTGACAGCTTTGCTCCTGACTGTCTTTTCAAGGATGTTTACATAAGAAACAGCCTTAGAAATTAAACTGTATCTCCCTCTGGGCAGAGGACTCATTTGTTTCCTGCCCAGTATAATACAGATAATGTCTTTCTGAGAGGCACAGGTTGGAAAGGTGTTCTGAACAATCTCCTTTAAAAGCTCAGGGATTCCAGATGTGGCACAAACCTAGTCCATTGCTATAACGCATACCCCTGAGGTCATGCTTGCATCACCCTGTGAGACTCGGGAAGCCAGGGGACTGATGTGAACATCAAGTTCAAGATGCTTGATAGTACATCTGTAATAAAGTCATTCGTCTCTGGCTTAGAAGTCATGTCATCTGCCAGCCTCTATTAGAAAGAAAGAAAGAAAGAAAGAAAGAAAGAAAGAAAGAAAGAAAGAAAGAAGACTAATTCCTTAGTTTGCAAGTAGTGTAAAGTCTCAAGTGCTCCAGTTTTTGACACTTTCCAATTAAGAGGTGAGTTGTTTTCAGAAGAAAAAGCTACCTTAGTTGTCCTTCATTTATATCTTATCCTACCTCTGGTAGTCCACAAATTTCTAGAAGAACTCAGAGTAAAATTTAAACCTATACTTGACCTTGACAACAAATGACTCAAAGGCAATCATACATACACCTTTTATCTACAGCATTTCTCTTTCTAGATAAAGTGTACACAGATTTGTTGCTGCAAATGACATAAGAGGCAATCCTGACCTAGCATAAATGGCAGGTTTTCAAATTCCCTGGATAGACAGACAGACGACATGCTGCTACTTCAAAAAAGAACACACCCCATATTTGATCTAACTCAATTACCAATTTGCTGGTGTTCTAGAGTTTTAGAGCAGTCAGGCCAACCCTCTATCTGAGTTATTTTTTAGAAACAATCACATGCACCAGCATTTTCATGTCACTATTCCCTAATCAATACAGTATAACAATGCTATTTACATAGCATTTACATCCCATTAGGTTTATAAATAATCTACAGATGATTTAAAATATACAAGAGGATATGCTTAGATTATATACAGGGATAGCACCATTTTATAAGAAAATTAAATACAGATGTTTTTACAACTATAGGGGCAGGGCTATCCCGAACCACCTCTCCCAACAGATGCTACTAAAGAACCGTTATATGTAGAAATACACATGGACCACTCCCTCATTTTCTGAATGTCTTCTAACCTTTCTCTATTTTTCTTTTTTATTTTAATTTCCAGAGCATTTGGCCCCTGTGACATATTTTATATATCCTTGCTTGCTTATTTATTATCTGTGTCTTCAACTCAAATGCAGGCAACATGAATGCAAGAATTGGTGTGTCATCTAGCGAAGCTACCTTAGTCGATGGTACATAGGAAGGACTCAGTATCAGTCAAATCACTAAATAGACTAACTGAATCTTAATCGAACTGGGAAAGATCTGAAAAAGTCACATGTTGCTTTCTAAACTATCTTACACCTTTCCTTATGTTATTAAATAAATATTCTTTTAAAACATTATTTTTTATTAAAATAAAATTTCACTTTACCAACCTATTAGAGTTACAAGCTCTCTCTCTGGTAGATAATTGGCTTGGGTTCAATGTTTTAATGTTAGAGAACCCTGTCCTAGACTTTCATGAGTGTTCATTTGGGGCCATCCTAACACTATTTACACATGATATTGGCATTTCAATAAAATTTTCTATCTATACTTTTTTAAAGAAAACAACTATGCCACAGATCTTCTATGCTTTAAAAAACTAAATATAATGTGATTATTTATATTAGCTGTAGATTTTTAGTTTTAAAATGTTCATGTTATTCTGCAGAAGGGAAATTTCTGCTATTATAGTTTAGCAGAAAGAAAATTGGAACCAATCATCTCAGCCATGGTTTCATTATATAACAAAGAGTCCAAATATACTTTAAGGATTTCAAATGATCTTTTTATACTATTCCTCCTTCTCGGCAGTTTAAGTAGTTACAAAATTTAAATTGTTAGTTTGAAATTATCTTGGGTTTTAAAATTAGGGTTCTTTCTTCTTTTGTTCAAATTTTTTTGCTCATATTCTTTTGCCACATCTTTAATAAAGAAACTTCAGGCACTTACATATTTCGAAAGTTTTGATCTTGTAGAGGTTTTCTCAATAACTTCTACTGCTAGAAAGAAATGGAAAGTGAACCTTCCATGTGAAACACACACATGTAAAAGCTCATATACACTAAAACTCACTTTTTCTAATTATCATACCAATTAGCCTTCTCAGTTTAACTCTGCTGTTCTTTTGCTCACTCTCTGATTGAGCTACAGTAGTGGTTAAAGAATGAAAGAGCTTCGAAACAAGCCGTCCTCCTGATGCTTATCTCAAAATAATGGAAGGTCCCATATTCTCCACTTTCAAACTTCAAATGCTTACTATTAGGAAGGATTTGCTCCACCCCCCCATGCCCCCACCCCTCATCTTTATGTTGAGTTGATATTCAATATGATGGGATTAGGAGGTGGAGCCTTTGGGAGGCGAGTAGACATGGAAGCGATTATGAGACTGAGCTTCCATGAGGCTCATTAATGCCTTTATGAGGACAGAGGCAACAAAGACTCTCCCCCAGGCCACATGGAGTTACAGTGAGCAAACAGGTAGTGGCAAGCCAGGAAGAGGGCCCTCACTATATACTGTATCTTATAACAACCTGATCTTGGATTTCCTAGACTCCAGGATGGTAAACATTAAATGCCTCTTGTTTAATTCACCTGGTCTATGGCATTTTGTAATATCACCAAAAGTGACTAAGATATTTATGATATTAAGTGTGGTGTGATAACTCTTCCAGTGAGAGGACATCATTACCTTCTGATAAGGTCTGAGAAAGGGCTTTCTGAAGCTTAGAACTTCTTTGTGACAAAGGCTGGTGAGGCTTGGCCCTTCCTGATTTCTTCACTATTAGGAGAAACCAGACCAGCAGAGATAACCATTTCATCAGAACAACACCACACTCAGTTGTCTGTAGGCTGGCCACGTGATAAGGTGAGAACGTATAGAGCAACATGTGCTAGCATCTACTGTAATGCAAAGAGAACCGGGGTGAGACCCAGGCTAGCTCAGCAGTAGATAAAATTTCCCTGGAAAAGACCAGATAGGAAATATTTCAGGCTTTAGATTCATAGTCTTCATCCCAATTACTGAATTATTCAGTTCTGCTATCATAGCAAGAAAGCAGCCACTGGACAGTGTGAACGTGATGAATGAACATGCCTATGTTCTGATAAAACTTTATTTATAAAAGCAGGTGGGGGGCTGGATTTGGCCCACAATCTCTGGTTTACTGATGCCCAGCTATTACTGGTTTCTGTCCCGGCAAATGCAGAAACCTCACTTCATTGCTGGCTCTTAAATTCACTATCTCTAAAATTATTTGTAAAGTTCTAGAGTTTCATGTTTTAAGGGATGTGGTTCTGTGGTTACATTAAAAAAAAAGACAAATAATGACCTTCAAATACTTTTGTTATAATAAAAATAATTCACATAGATGTGTTAAGAAGTCTTGTTTGATGTCTCTGCTTCATATGCTCTAAGGCATCTTCTGCGTATATAACCGGATGTGGTGGTCCTAAATCAGGGTCCTATCACTTTCTACGGAAAGCTTTATGAACATAAATCAACGACTGCTTGGTACATCTTATTTCTTCTTTTAAAAAATAGTGACAATGTAACCACACAAAATTATTCCAACTGCACATGTGACTGAAATGGTCATATCTAAATTAAGTGACTCAGATCACTCAGCTACAACAAAGAGTATCTTGCTGCCCTTCTTAATGAGGTGGAGTGTCCCAAATTCAGGCAGTACCCCAAAGGCTACAAGGAGATCCATGGTCTTCCTGTGAGGACTTCTGCTGTGAGTACTTCTTCACAAGGTCTGAGGGTGATCATTGGTTCTCACTAGACTTCTTTTTTGTCAGTCCCATATAAAGAAAATCACAGTCACTCCTCTGCTTCAATTTTTCAGGAACTTTTGGGTTCAGTGGAGTGTTATGGGCAAACAAAATGTTCTCAGAAAAAAGAATTGAATAGAAGAAAGGAAGTAGAATACCAGAAAATTTGGGGAAGAAAAAGAAGATAGTGTTAAAGATGAGGAGAAAAAGATAAGAGAAAAGGGATACAGGGGAGGAAACAGGAAAAGAAGAAGAGAAAAAGTATTTTTCTGTCACTGGAAAATTCATGGTTTATGTACATCTGTTGTTTATTCCTCTTGCCATGTTAAATAGGCTTTTCCCCTTGTGAGGTAATTTTCTCCGTTCACAAACATCACCTACTTCCTGTAGCCAGACAATGTAAAAATCTCATCACTTCACTGTGCGAAACAGATCAGCTTTCATTTTTAGCAACTTCCTTAATAACCCACCATAGCATATCTTCTGCAGGTTAAGACTTTCCTTGAGGTATTTTTACCTTATACCTATCAGGCAGCTTTTGCTAATTAACAGGAAAAAGATCCAGCGGAGTATTTTCTCAAAAGAATTCCAATCAATGATCAAACATATATTTGTACACTAACATTTTATCAGGATTATTAACAATAACCAAAAAGTAGAACATGGCTGGAGCAATAGCACAGTGGTTCAAGTGCTCGTTTACCAACCCCAAGGCCCTGAGTTCGATTCCTCAGCATCACAGAAGCTGGGTGTACTGGTGCATGATAGTAATCCCAGCACTCAGGAAGCTAAGGCAGGAGGATTTGTGTTGAGTTTAAGCCAGCCTGAGCTACACAGTGAGTTTAGGAACAGCCTGGGCTACAGAGTGAGACCCTGTCTCAGAACAAACAAACAAAAAGAGAGAGAGAGAGAGAGAGAAGAAGAAAGTAGAAATAATCTGAATGTCCACTGAGGGGTAAATAAACAATATATGGCATACATATGCAAAAAATATTATTTACTATTTAGAAGAAGGAGGAGAAAATTCTGACATGCTAAATATGAAGTATGAGCATAATGCTAAAAGCATTATACGAAAATGAAATAAGCCAAACAGGACTCTGTATGATTTCCTTTATGGGGGAGTCAAATTCATAGAGAGACACAGAAAAAGCCTGGTTGCCATGGCTGGGGACATGAGAAAGGGGGATTATTGTATGATAGGTACCGAGTTTCTGTCTAGAAAGAAAAAAAAATCTGCAAACAGATGATGGGGAAAGTACAGGGAAAGTAAATGCACTTAAATCTAGTGAACTGTACACTTTAAAATGGTCAAGACAATAAATTTTATTATGTATATTATATGACCAAAAGAAAAACGACAAGGCAGGAAAATGCACTTGATTTTCAAAAGCAAATGTCTCGAATCATAAGAGCTGGGTTTTTCAGCCACGGTGTTTAAAGGCAACGTAAAGAGACAGATAAAGAACAAAGCATGCTCATGTGAGAGCCGTTTTCTTCAGTTCAGAGGGTGACATCAAACCACGAGGTAGAGTAGAGAGCAGAGAGAAAGCAGGGAACTCAGAAACTTGGCATTAGCTGTTCAATAGGCCAAGGTGGATATCAGGGTCACGCGATCATTAGACTCATTGTCAGCAAAGCTGCCAGGTCTCTATTCAATCTCCCTGTCGTGACACCAGGAAGGGACTACAAAAGGTGACCCACAGAAACCCTAAGGTTGAGGACTGTACTGCCCAATAGAGTAGGCAACCAGCCACACGTGGCTGTGCAAGTATAAAGGGAATGAAATAAAGTTAAACATGTGAATAATTGCAATTAGCCGCATCTTAAGGGCTCAACAGCCACTGTGGTTAGTAGCTGTCCAACTGGACAGGGCAGAAAGGAAACACTATCAGCATTTCAGGAAGTCCTACTGGATAGTGTTTCAAAGAGCGTGTTGCAGTAGCAACTTATGTGAGGGACGATCGTGAAGTGTATGAAATACACCACAGTGAACCCTAGTCTCTGCCACTATGGTAAAAAAAAAAAAAGACGGATGATTGGATGTCGCCTGTCCCCTGACATTTGCAAAGCATCCAGAACTTAGACTTACACCAGAAAAGTAGAAGGAAAGGCTGTGAATTAAAATTGTATTTTTATCACACACACACACACACACACACACACACACACACACACACACACACACACGAGGTTCAAAATAAAAACTAAGTTCAATTAAAAAAATTGTCCTGCGTACCTAGCTTTATGGATTAAAATCTATGTCACACATGAAACACAGTTCTATGAGGAGAAACAGCCCCTGTCACTGTGTCAAACTGAGAGTAGCAGCTGTGTCCTGATCATTAGCAACAACAGGGGCTGGAGCACCTGGCCTGTGAGCTGTATGTGGCCAGAGAATTCATTGAATCAGGCTTGGCCTGGGCAGTGCGACAAAAACAGAAGCAGTTTCAACCATTAACTGTAAGCTAATTCAAGTGTTTTACCAAATATAGCAGGCCATTTTAAGTTGATAATTTTATGTAGCCTGTGGATGATATAAAAAGTATCCAATGGTTCTTAGCAAAAAAATAAGAAGAAGAATAATCCCACCTCTTGTCTATGCAAAATGCCCAGCACTGTACCTGGCTTACTGGCCTAAGGATTCAGAACTGATGACTCTTCTGCTCATTGCTCCCTTGGCCCAAACTGTTAAAATATGCATACATTCCCACCATTAAAACTGACAAAGCCAACTTTAAAAATAAGAAAAACTGAATGACTTTAAAGTTCTCAAAATCAGAAAACTCAGCATATGTTTGACGCATGTTTCCTCCAAATGTTGTGTGAACTCATGGAAGACGTTGTCACATCAAGTTCCTGTCCCCACTGCCTGGACCACAGTGAGGCAAGAGCGATATTGCCAAATTCACACTAATCAGTTAACAGTTGTTCAAATCATATTGCAGGCAAAATTGTTAGAGTCACTGATGAAATTACTAGTAGTAGCAAGCTGGTGGGATCACAGTAGCAGAAAGGAACAGGTCAGCTGGGACCTCTGCAACACATATATTTGCACAGTTGTTGAATCAGCCTATGAACACTTTTGTCTGGAACTCTCTCAAAGATGGGCACATTAACATCATCAGGATTGATGGAGAAAGAAAAGATAGACAGATAACTTCAAAGTTTTCATTCCAAATCTGTGGACTCCATTTTTGAGGGTGGCAGCAAAGCTTGGAAATCTCTAAATTAGGACATTCAAAGTTAGGATGGGGATATAAGCCAATCAGATGTGTTAAATTCACCAGTGGCTCCACCTACTTCTGATAATATATAGTCATGGATGTGCACTGTCAGTCAAATAATCAGATAACAGTCCTTCTGCAGGGGTAAGAAAGATACAGACAGACAACCGGATCAAGACAAAATGACTTTATTCCAACTAGTCCTTTCCTTTCTCCTTCATATCTGTTAAGTCACAGCTGCTGGGTGTTAAGTTCAGTTCTGCTGGAGCCATGTTCATCACGATACATACAGAAGAGACTACAAATTAATACAGATTAAAAAGAATCTCTTGGACCAGTGATAGTTTTAGATTTTGTGCATGTTTACAGTTCCATAGAGATGCATTGCAAATGTGTCTCCTACCTTGAAAGACAGCAAACTCTAAGAACTGAGCTTAAATAAGCTTTCTGTAGAAAACCTTCTCATGAAAACTTTGGCCCTCGATTAAATAGAGACTGAGACCGTACCTGCAGTAGCTCTTAAATCCACAGTGACAAATAACTCTAGGAAGATGAACTACAGGAAAATTATTCAAAATTATTTTTTGCTTTCAAAACTTGAGGCACGAGGCTCTATAATTTCCAGGGCATGGGAGGTCAGTAACCACAGTCATGGATTTGGTTATGGTTAAGAAGATGAAGGAAAAAGGAAAATGATGTTAGAACCTACTTATCAGAAATTGCCTGCTACTGTATAAACATCTCAAATAACCGTAGCTTACTTGTGTGATACACACTACTATCTTTATTTTGTAGGTGAGGATTTAGATATCAAGAAGAATGAGGCAAATGGAATGAGTCGCAGCTAGTAACTGGCAAGACTTGGATCAGAACCCAAGGATTTATTTCCAAAGCTAAACTCTCAAGTTGAAAGAGGATCACAGGCCACAGACCGTTTTAATTAGTAACTGAGAATAATTCACTCAATAAATGTTATGTGCATACCTGTAATAAGCTGGCCATCTCTGCTGAGAAACGACAATCAGTTCTGAAAATATAACAGAACTAAAAACAGTCTGATATTTTGCCATACTGTAATTTTAGAGCTTGTTATAAAAAAAAGATCAGCCTTTCTTCCCACTCCTCTCACAAGGCCCTGAGAGTCTCTTCCATTTACTTTTCTTTCCTCACATCATCTGAGAATGCGCTAAACCAGCTTTTATATCCAACAGCTTCAGTAAGTTGGGTCACATACAGGAGAAAGCTGTGGGAAGTACTGGGTCGTTACCTGTAACTGTAGCACGACTCAGCCCTGCCGTCTGATTCCACAGCCTACAGAGATCAAGACCAGACAGAATCGAGGGCCAGTCCCAGGAACTTCAGTAATCTGTCACTTACAATGCGCTGTCAGTGACCTTCATAATTGGTAATCAATTGCTTAATGATATAAGTCATTTCTGACTCCTGGACAAAACAGAATGCCAACAAACTAACAGGTAGGGACAGGCTTAAGATTTTTCAATATTATATTTATAGACAACCCAAATATCTAGAACAATTCTCATTCTCATCAATCCTTTCTTCCACTTGCTTACTAACACAATCACAACAAATCTATGCTTATTTTCAATAGAATTTTGAGAAGTCTGAAAAATGTCAATTAATAAAGCAAACTGTATAAAATCCATCCACACAGTTCAGTCCCTAAAATAATGAATTTTGTCCTGCTTTCTTCTTCAGTCAGTTTCTCACAGAATTAGTTGCAGCGATAAAATACACTTCTCCTGTCTCTTCCTGCCAGTTTAAAGAACAATTTCTTAAAGCGCTTTTCATTTTAAATGTAGCTTTAAAAGAACAGGTTAACAACTCCCTACAGTTAACTGCAGATTTTATGTGTCGTAATATTATACATCCTCCGTTACCAATTTTATAGGCTTAGTAGAATAAAATAATCGTTGATCTTTTTCATATGAATGCTATTAAGAAAAATGGTGTAAACTTTAACTGATTAAAATATTACTTAAGATGCTTTATTGAAATTTATTTGGAAGCAGTTTTTCTCATTAAGTCTTGACAAATCGAGAGGGCACTTCATTTAATCTCCTTTATGGGCATGTTTTGCATACAAAGAACTTGAGGGACAGTGAGATTCCAGAAAGACTAAGGCCTGGGAAGCAGGGAGAGGGCTCCCGTGCTGGGATCTGATGACAGCTACCTCTTGCAGGTCTTCTATGCACATAGCTCTTCTCATAAATCGAGATAGGAAGAAACAGGGGTAAGCACAGTCTTGTTTGTAGTATTAGCTTTCTATACACTTTGGTGACGACTGGAAAAAGAAACAGTCGCCAATTAAACCCTGTGATTCTGCAAGAATTTCTTATGACTAAAGGATCCTCCAAAAAAGAATTTAATAGACCTGTGGGAAGATGGAACATGACAAAATAATGAGAAAGATCTGACTCTACTAAAAATTAACAAAGGAACAATCACTCTCTCTGGATTTCCAACAGCCCAAGGCAAGCACAGTGTTATTGAGGATAAAGATGTTCTCAGAGGAAGATATATGTGTTATCTCATTTAATTCACAGATAATCCACCAGGTAGATAATAGCACTATACCTATTTTATAGATGTGGAAACCGACATACAGGGAGACAAAGTAACTTCTAGGTTATGCAATTATTCCAGATTATGAGCTTTTCTCTGCACTTCTGAGTTACTGGTAAAGCTGACGATGTCTTTCTACAGTCTATACTTTAAATAGCAAGGACACAGAGCTAAAGTCCATTGTATTTTATATTAACAATGTACTAGATATGTGGTATGGACAAGGTTACTCCTGTGATATTTTTCTTCAGACTGTTGTTTAGGCTTACTTGGCTCTATATAGAAGAAAATCAACATCCTCTGTAAGAGCCTTTTGAACCAGTTCCATACATGAAGCAGGACCCACAGACAAGAAAGCTATGTCTATATTCATTTTTCTTTTCATCAGGCTTGAAAAAAACATTAAAATGATTTTAAAAATCCTCCAAATGCTCAAGCCATCAGCAAATAATAACGCAAACTTGGGTGATGACCACATGGATACGGTAGGTGTCTCATGCTTTCAGAAACACGACGGGAGTACATGGGCCCTCCCTCGCTCTTCGTGGGTTCCCAGCCCCTCTCAGTGAAGTTTGGAATCAATCACTTTGAAACATACCAGGCATTAAAATTTTCCTCTTCATTCTGGGCTTGCTAACAGTTAATGGAAGTAGTGTATTTGGCTTTGAAACAGAGTGAAAGTCATCACACAACACCTGAAAGAGATAATTGACTCCTGGTTTCTTGCAATTGCTGATGTGAGCTGTTTTCTTTTTTCAGGAGTATATTAGCTGTACACTTTTATTTTGAAGATTTTCAAGCTCTTAACCATCTGAAGTCTTGAAGCTAGTGGAGAAAAATCTCTAGAGATACACAGATTTATCTCATTTATGTTATGACGAAGGTTATTTTCACTTTGCTGAAACTGAGTATATTGATCAAATGTATCACATAGTATATCTGCAATCATGAAATGTTATTGATTGTGTGAGAGAAAAATATGGTTCTGTTTTGGTTAATACATACAGCAGGCTGGACTCTAACATGTGTATTAGTGACAGGAACATGAGGACATGTTTATTCATTATTAAAATCACTTTGAATCATGGCATTTATGCTGCATAAATGGAATACATTTATGGAATGCACAGATGAATTCATTTAACTGACTTTAAGTTCAAACTGTAGCATTGAACCTCACTCAGGACTTCTATGATAAATATGTTATTATGGGCTCATTCATCTTTGTTTCTAAAATTCCCTGAAAAGCCTTGTGCTCACCTAAAAACTCCAGAAATTTCTTGAAAAAAAAATACACCTTTCAATAGAAATTTAAGTATCAACTTGACATTTTAAATTTGTTGGCTGGATCAACTTCTTTGAAACAAGTATAAATAAAATTGACCATTTCTGAGAAAATTTAAAGGACAGACACTGAAGTGTGATACTTCACACTTCCCAAAATTCTAAAATACCATTTCTACTATACCAGGAAACTTGCTACAAGGACAGGAATTGAGGTACAAACTTGGGATTCGAGCTACTTGGGAGGCCGAGGCAGAAAAATCCAAGTTACAAGCCAGCTTGGACAATTTAATAGTTGGGGGGAAAGACAGATGAGAAAAAGAGGAAGGAAGATTCTGTATGCTGCGGAGACCCCTGAGGAATGCCTTGCGGGTACTGACAAGTAAATAAGTAGGAGTGTCCCAGTAGCTACTACTCATTGAGAGCATGGGTTCGCCACAAGTCAGTAGGTGTACCCTGTAAGCTCCGTGGGCCAATGATTCCCTGACAGGTTGCTTGTTTTGGGCACTAAGAAAAGTGAGAGGCCCAGTCACTTCCAGGCTCTTGTCTTGATATCAACATTAGCTTCTCTTTATCTTTCCTTAAGCCATACTCCGCCCGTGCAGGACTGGAGTGACTACAATATTTAGTGAGACCTTGTTTCTAAGTAAATGAATGAACGAATAAGTAAAAGGTGAATGTAACTGAGGAATAAAAGTGGATTGCTCTTACAAGTTCAACCCCCACTACACAGAATGGAAAATGAAAGAAGGAAAAAGAAGCCTGACACAAACTAGAACTCCACCTCAGTCAGGTTCCATTGCGATTGTTACTAATATAAATAGAAATTAATCAAAACTAGAAATGTTAGTAGTCTCTTTTACCTTTACTGAGTATACAAGTGTTTAACTGATAACGTCTTTTAATAAGCAAAGGTCAGTTTAATTCCAGGCCTAGTGTCCCAGACATGAGCCAC
>PVKB01008477.1:0-16225 GCA_004027205.1 Ctenodactylus gundi | reverse complement strand
AGAATGAAGGATGTTTGGTCATCGTTCTTAACCGAAAGTGCTTTATTTTTAAAGTAATGTCAAGGAAGACTTAGGTGTCCCTTTTATGTACAGCGTAGGCACTTTGTCGATTTTGGAAATGGGCTGTACAGCTGCTTTGCAAACGGTTTGCCGGTTGCCTTGGGGTGACCTGCATCGCCTCGGAAAAAGAAGTGTTCAGTTGTGCTCTCTTTAACAGCGGTGGGTGCATTGCCTTCATCTCAAACGGGTGCAGGTTACTGAGTTTATGCATTGAAAGTTAAGCTAAAAGTCAGTTTATTAAGATCAAAAGAATTTGTGTACGTCAGGCCGTGTTGCAACAATACTTCCCTCTGATCTGTTCTTAAACGAAGACATTTGAGGCATTTGAGATTCAGAGGTGTTCATCTCTCCTTGGGTTTCCAAATAACTTCTCAATTTCCTTATTCTTTTTGAGACAGGGCGTCGCTCCGTAGCCCAGGCTGGTCCTGAACTCTCTATGGTGCCCAGGCTGGCCTTGGATTCAAGGCAGTCCTCCTGTCTCAGTCTCACTTTGCTGTGATTACAGGTGTGCACCACCATGCCCAGCTGTATATCGTGCTGGGAAATAGAACCCGAGTACTTGACCCTTGATTGTGCTTGCCGGGCAAGCTCTTTAACGCTGAGCTATTCTTCCAGCTCTTTTTCTTCCTCACTCCCGTTCTCCCTTCCTCCCTTTTTTACTTCTTTGGTCTTTTTCTACTCCTCCCCCTCACCTTCCCAAATAGCAGGGACTACAGAAAAGCACCACTTAACTCCAATCTCTCCTTTAAAAAAATGAACAAGTAGAGGAAGAACGTACTGTTAGAAACTGTTGCTTAATTGACATTGACGTAGTCCGCTTTTTAGAGGCTGTCAACAGTACTTAATAGTCTGTCTATTGTGTGTGTCTTTCTGGTTCTTGTAACTTTTCTCTAAATCCAAGAGCATTCTGAAATTAAAAAGGTTTTTTAAAAAAATACCTGTATTGACAAACCTGTTCTTGTTTAGTTGGCTCTGGGACTTGAATTGTGGATATCAAAGATATCTGACTAAGTTTCTGATGTAAATTCTGGAGAGGAAGCTTATGTGAAACCTAAGCCATTTTTGAGACAGTGTCTTGCTTTATAATTAGGCTGGTCCCGACTTTTGTGTAGTGCTGGGTGACCTCAGACTCAACCAAGCCCCTGCCCCAGCCTCAAATCCAGGGGCTTGCACATTCGGCACAAGTGCTTTAACCACTGAGCTACTCCCTCAGCCCCAGTAACCTAAGATTAGCAGTGTGCTCTTGGGTATTTACAATTGTTTATTTTGAAGATTTCTTTCCTTTTTCTTTTTTCCCATTTTCTTTTGTGGTTGAACCCAAGTCTTTTTCTCTGAGGAACGTCCCAAGTCTCTATTTATTTATTTGAGATAAGGTCTTGCTAAATTGCCCAGGCTGGGCTCAGAATTGTAGTTCTCCTGCCTTAGCCTTTTCTTTTCTTTTCTTTCTTTCTTTTTTTTTTTTTTTTTGAGACAGGTTCTCACTCTATAGCCCAGGCTGGTTCTGAACTGCCTATGGAGCCCAGGCTGGCCTTGGACTCAAGGCAGTCCTCCTGTCTCCGCCTCTCAGTGCTGGGATTACAGGTGTGCACTACCACATTTGATTTATGTGGTGCTGGGGAATTGAACTCAGGTACTTAGCGCTTGCTAGGCAAGTGCTTTAACTGCTGAGCCCTTTCCTCTAGCTCCTTAAGATATATATTCAACAGCACGTATTTCTTTTCTTTCTCTTTCCTGCTTTTTTTTTCCCCCTTCAGGCAGGCTCTTGCTCTGTAGTGCATGTTGGTGCTGAATGCACTAGTCCATGCTGCCCTCAAACACTTAGCAGTACTTCTGTCTCAATATCCCAAGTGTTGAGATTATAGGTGTTGGCCACAATCCTTGGCTAATGTTTGTGCGATACTGGGTAATTGAACCCAAGACCTTGCAAGTGCTCCAACCACAGAGCTACTGACCCAGGCCCAACAGCACCTGATACCAAGTGAAAATTTAACTTTAATTTTTTTTCTATGTCCTGTGATGTCGAGGAATTGTGCCCAAAGGAGACAAGTTGTAGGGTTTTTGTTATTTTTTTGTTTTGTTTTGTTTTTTGAGATGGGGTCTTGTTCTGTAATCAAGGCTGGTCCTGAACTCATTATGTGGCTCAGACTGGCAGTCCTCCTGCCTCAGGCTCCCCAGTGCTGGGATTATGGGAATGTTCCACCACACCTGGCAGAATAGGTCTTTATTTAGAAACAAAAGACAAGGGTAAAAACTCCTGCTATCCAAAAAGGAGTCCTGAATGGGGTTTCCCCTCTAGGGCAGATTTTTAAATTGTTGTTTAATAAAAGAAGGCAATATTTTTCTGATTCCACTTTCTTTTATTTCTTCTATTGTTGTTACTTATTGTTGTTTATTGTCGTAAAATATTTCAGATGTAGGAGTGTTGTAAAGAACACTAGCCAACATTTGTTTATCACTCAAGATTTATTATTCTTTTATTAGTATGTATTTGCAATACCTAATGATAACAATCAGCTTGAGAAAATGGTGTATTTCTCATCAAGTCTTGATCATTTTTACCTCCCAGACTCACACCCCACCACGTTTCTTTTCTCTCTCCACAAAGTGTGTCTTGTTACTTTGTTCCACACCTCTTTTTTTATGGTTTGGTTGTCTCATATTAGAGAAGCCATGTGGCATCCGATCCGTTTCACTAGTCATAGAGGTTTCAAGGTGTTTCTGTTCTCAAATTTATTCTTGATGATAGAGTAGCACTCCTTTGTGTAATTATTCCATCTTTTCGTTACCCACTCATCTGTTGATGGACTTTTCGGCTGCTTCCAGGATTTACTATTATAAGCTGTGCTGCTGTAAACATGGTTGTGTAGAGCTGGAGGAATGGCACACTGGTTAAAGCACTTGCTTTGCAAGTGCAAGGCCCTGGTTTCAATTCCCCAGCACCACATAAAGCAGGGCGTGGTGGCACACACCTGTAGTCCCAGCACAGGGGATGCTGATGCAGGAGGATTGCCAAGTCCAAGGCTAGCCTAGGCTTCATAGTGAGTTCATAACCAGGCCTGGGCTACAAAGCAAGACTGTCTCAAAAAAAAGGGGGGGTGGTGCTGAGCACATACCACTCTTATATGATGACTTTAACTACTTTAGGAAGATATGCAGGTGATGTATTGCTGGGTCAAGTGGGATATTTAGTTTCAGGGTTTTGTTGTTGTTGTTTTGCTTTGTTTTTCATTTTGAGACAGGATCTCGCTCTGAGAGCCCAGGCTGTTCCTGAACTCACTAGGGAGCCCAAGCCTGCCTTGGACTCATAGCAATTCTCCTGCCTTAGCCTTCCCAGGGCTGAGATTTCAGACATATGCCACCACTTCCAGTTTATGTGGTGCTGGGGACTCGAACACGGGCACTTAGTGCTTGCTAGGCAAGCTCTTTAAACACTGAGCCATACCTCCAGCCATAGTTTGAGTTTTTTGATGAAATCTCCATCCTGCTTTCCGTATGTTTATAACAATTTACAGTCCCACCAACAGTGTAGGAGGGTTTTTCACCCACAACCTCTCTAGCATTTGTTCTGTTTTGTCTTCTTGATTTGAGCCCTTCTTACTGAAGTTAGGTGGCACCTGAGTGTTACTTTGATTTACATTTTTCTGATGGCTAAAGGTGCTGAACATTCATGTATTTTTTTTTTTTTTTGACCATTTGGGCTTCCTCTGAGAATTGTCTAATCATTTCAGTTGCCCATTTTCTGGTGGAGTCTTTTTCTGGGGAGCCTAATTTTTGTTCATTTTTTTGGTATTATTTGATAATAGACTTCTGAGGAGTAGCTAGCAAAGATTTTTTCTTGTTCCGTGGATGCATTCTTCACTCTGTTGATTCTTTTCTTTGCTGTGCAGAAGATTTTTAATTTGCTATAATTGAATTTGTTGACTATTGGCTATCAACTTAATTAACAAAACAATGCCTTTTGCTACAGCCTCCTCTGGTTTCTTCCCCGCTCCTCTCCTTCCTATTTGTAGGTAATTCTTAGCTTGTAAATCATAGCTTACCTTTATTACTTTTTTCACAATTTTTATTAAAATATATGTGTAATACATAATGTTTACAGTTAACTTGAGTATTTTATGCACATGTATATCATATCAACTTTACAATCCTCCCCATTTTTGGCCCTTCCACACCTTCTTCATCCCCGCTAACTCCTACTACCACACCCATTTTGTTTTATAAAATTCCTGTATTTTGGGTTTCCCAAATCAGAGAATTGTGCAATATTTAACGATTTAACGTGTTTAATCTTCTGCGTCTGACTCATTTCACTCAAATCACTACTCTTTAGCTCAGCCCCCGCCCCCACCTTTTTTTTCAGAAAGGGTCTCACTCTGCACTCCAGGCTGGTCTGGTCCTGAACTAACTATGTAGCCCAGGCTAGTCTTGAACTCAGAGTAAGCTTCCTACCTTAGCCTCCCGACTGCTGGGATTACAGGCATGCACCACCACACCTGGTTTAAATGGTGCTGGACAAGTGAACCTGTGGCCTTGCAGTTGGTAGGCAAGCGCTTTAACTGCTGAGCTAACTTCATTCTTTTGTATGTGGATGTCTAGTTTTCTCAGTGCTGCTTGCGAAGTGTCTGTTCCCGCATTGAAAGATCCTGGTACTCTTGTCAAAAGTCATTTGACTGTATATGAAAAGATTTATTTCTGGGCTCTCTTTTCTCTTTCCTTGGTTTATTTATTTATTTATTTATTTATTTATTTTTTGAGGTAGATTCTCACTGTATGGTCCAGGCTAGTTCTTAGCTTAGCAAGTAGCCCAAGTTGGCGTCTTAACTCAGAGCAATTCTCTTGCCTCAGCCTCCAGAGTGCTGAGATTCAGGCATGGGCCACCACACCCGGTTTATATTGTACTGGGTAATTGAACCCAGGGCCTTTGCTTGCTATGCAGATGCCCTAACTGCTGAGCTATGCTCCCGTCTGGTCTGTGTTTCTGTCTTTATGTCAGTACCATACATTTTTGATGACTGTACCTTTGTGGTAAATTTTGAAATTAGGGAAGTGCTAGTCCTTCAGCTTTCTTCTTTTATTCTTTTTCAAGATTGTTTCGGCTGTTTGGAATCCCTTGATATTACATACGAATTTCAGGATGACTGTTTCTTTTCATCTTTTTTTTTTTTTTTTTCAAGACAGGGTCTTGCTTTATAGCCTAGACTAGTCCTAAACTCTCTGTATAGTCCAACCTTGGACCCAGTGGCAAGCTTCTTGACTCAGTCTCCTGAGTGCTGGGATTACAGGCATACAGCAAGCACTATGCCCTGCTTTGCGTGGTGCTGGGGAATTAAATTCATGGCCATGTGCTTGCAAGGCAAGCTCTTAAAGCACTGTGCAATTCCTACAGCCCCTCTTTCTTTTGAGACAGTTGCTTTGCAGTCCAGCCTTATCCTGAATTTGCTGTGTAGCCCATGGATTACAGGTGAGCACCACCACGCTCAGTTTATGTAGT
This sequence comes from Ctenodactylus gundi, assembly GCA_004027205.1. Classification (NCBI taxonomy): domain Eukaryota; kingdom Metazoa; phylum Chordata; class Mammalia; order Rodentia; family Ctenodactylidae; genus Ctenodactylus; species Ctenodactylus gundi. The sequence continues at coordinate 10,674 of PVKB01008477.1, read as the reverse complement.
CCTGGGAAAGTGAACCCATGGCCTTGCTTGCTAGGAGAGCACGCTGACCACTAAGCTACACATCTCAGTCCCTCTTTTTTCGTAAAATCCTTTTTGAAATTTTGGTAGAGATTGTGTTGAATCTGTAGATCACTTTTGGCTTTACTGACATTTTAACAACATTAATTTCCTGAATAAGGAATGTCTTAACATTTATTCATGTCTTGGGCTGCAGGAATGGCTCAGTGGTTAAAGTGCTTGCCTAGTAAGCAAAAGGCCACGGCTTCCTTTGCTCAGCACCACATAAACTGGGCATGTTGACACATGCCTGTAATCCCAGTACTCTGGAGGCTGAGACAGGAGGATTGTCATGAGTCCAAGGCCAGCCTGGGCTCCAGTGAGTTCAGTACCAGCTTGGGCTACAGAGCGAGACCCTGTGTCAAAAAGAAAAGAAGGAAAGAAAGAAATTTAGGATTTGAATATTATGCGTGCTTTAAAAATAAAAAATATTTCTGGAACCCGAGACTCTGGTGATGGATGGTGCTCTCCCTTAGCAACATTGTTTAGTTCCCCTTTAAGTCCCCATCACCAGCGATAAAGTCACAACTTCGCCTTCCACAATTGTCCTGCCTAATGTAGTTTATGGCAGTGTTGTTGGTAACCTGCTTCCAGTTCTTGAATAACTTTGTGTATTTCGTTTTATAGACCATTTAATTTGGCAGAGCGGAAAGCTAAGGCTCACTCAGTAGTAGAATGTGATCACTTGCGAAAGGAAGTGAGTGTGGGAACTGGCGGACCAGCGGACAAGAGCTCAAGGAAAACATACACTTTTGATATGGTACTTAACCTTTCTTTTTTCTTCCTTTCCTTTTGTGACTGGTATTCGTATGTAGGGCTTTTGCACTGAGCTACATCCCCAGCCCATTTTTTGGTTTTGATTTCAAGACAGCGTCTCACTAAGTTGGGGAATTGTACAGGCTGGCCTCAAGCTTGTCATCCTCCTGCCATAGCCTTCCATAGTGCTGGGATTGCAGCCCTGTACCACCAAGGCCTGCTTAACTTTCTTTTTATAAAATAATAAAATAAGCCAGGTGTGGTGGCACAGGTCAGAATCCCAGCGCTTGGGGCGACCAAGGCAGGATTGCAAATTCAAGCCCAGACTGGACAACGTAGTGATTTGGGAAGATCCTGTCTCAGAAAGGGAGACGGGTAGTTGGCGATGTTTCCACACATACAAAAATAAATACATAATGTTCTTGATTTTCTGCTCCTATAAAGTAATCCTAGTGTGTAGTTCTCTTGCAAAATGATATGTTCAGCTTTTTTTTTTGAGTTTTCAGATGATTTCTAATGGGCTGAATTAATATATAAAAGCAAAATTACCAAAATAAGCTGGGTCTGGTCATGCAGGCCTGTAATCCCAGTGCTTGGGAAGGCTGAGGCAGGAGCCTAGTCCTGGCAGATTTGTGACTTAATGAGACTGTGTCATAAAATCGGAAATGCTGAGGATGTAGCTCAATGTGAAGGTGTCTGGATTAGATCCTGGTATCATCAGGAAAAAAAAAAGCATAAATCATTTTGTTGCCTCATAAAGACTTCTTTTTTCTTGATAGGTTTTTGGTGCATCTACTAAACAAATAGATGTTTACCGAAGTGTTGTTTGTCCAATTCTAGATGAAGTCATTATGGGCTATAATTGCACCATCTTTGCGTAAGTGAAACACCATTTTTCACATTGATGAAAAATATAGCTATGTGTATTTTTTTTTTTTTTGTAACACTTTTCTTAATCTTGACAGATATGGCCAAACTGGCACTGGGAAAACCTTTACAATGGAAGGTGAAAGGTCACCCAATGAAACATATACCTGGGAGGAGGTATTGTTTATTACATACTTTTACCTGTAATGTGGCAGAAGTTTAACTGGATAAAACTTGTTTATGGGCCTTTGTCTGGAACTGTAGATGATCAGCGTACCCGTGTTAAATATAAGCTATGGTAACCTTGAAGAGTGTGGTGTGGCCAGGTGGCTTCTGCACACTTGTCCAGTTGTCGGGAGGTGGATGGAGGAGGATCTCTACTGTGAGGCTAGCCTGAGCTACCTAGATAGACCCTTTCCCAAAAGCCAAAAATGGTGTATGACATGACATATACTTGTCTGTCTAGGAGAGAGGACCACTACATAGGGTACAGTTAGGGTGATCTGGGACAGAATTGTTGGAGCAGAATAAAGAAGTCCCCTTATTTGTGTAGGATGTGAACCCAGATTTCCAGCCAGTGCCTACAGCAGTAGATAACACTGAACTTGATTTCTTCTTTTTTTTTTCTGTGTATGCATCCTATGATAAAGCTAAATTTATAATTTAGGCATAATAATAGAATACTCACAGGGCTGGGGGCATAGCTCAGGAGTTAAAGTGTATACCTAGTATGGGCAAGGCTCTGGTTTCAAATCCCCAGCACTACGTGAAGATTAGCTGGGCATGATGGCATACTGTCTTGTAGTTCCAGCACATGGAAAACTGAGGCTGGAGGATTACCTGGAGTTCAAGGTCAGCCTCAATTACACAGCGACTCTAGGACCAGCCTGGTCTATACAGTGAGACCCTACCTAAAATAAAAGAGAGGGAGATACTTATTTGGCAGGGAAAAATACTATGAGAAAGACAGAGAGAGAAAGAAAAATACCAGCAGTAACTAATAATAAAATATAACAATATACTGAAATTAAAGTTATATTAGTGGCACCTCAAAATATCTTAAGGAAGACAATGATTACTTGAACACTAGCATTCTAATATCAGAGTTATCTGATAACCAACAGTGCTGCTGGGTGACCACCAACAGGTAACATATGGTGTGGATATTCTGGGAAGGGATGATTCTGTGTCCCTAGTTAGATATACAAGATTTCATCATGCTACACAGAAAAGTTTACAGTTAGCTCCATGGAGCATTCCTGTCTTCCAGGCTATTCAGGAGGCCGAGACAGGGGAATGGAAGGTTCAAGGCCCATCTGTGTAATTTATCAAGACTATGTCTGAAAATAATATTTTAAAAATGTATTTTTTTTCCTTTTTTGATATAGAGTCTTGCTGTGTTGTATAGGCTGGTCCTGAATTCACTGAGTAGCCCAGGATGGCCCCAAACTCAGGCAGGTCTTCAGCTTCAGCCTCCCAAGTGCCGGGATTATGGGCATGTGCCACCAAGCCGGGCTAGTGGTCCAGTTTTCTGGTTAAAATGGTGGTCTTTAAGCTGGTCATGGTGTTGCAAGCCCGTAATCCCAGCACTCAGGAGGATTGCCTTGAGTCCAAGGCTAGCCTGGGCTCCATAGTGAGTTCAGGACCAGCCTAGGCTACAGAGCGAGATGCTGTCTCAAAAAAAAAAAAATGGTTGTTGCTTACTGATGAGGAAAGTTGAAAATTTAATTTGCCTTTTGGCTTTAAAATAAATTTAGTTTTTTGCAAATTTGAGGCCAGCCTGGAGTAATTCAGCGATATTGTTTCTCAAGGGAAAAAAAAGAGAAGGTTGGAGATACAACTTGATCTTTAGCGCCACGATTTTAAAAGTGGGGGTGGGGTGGCTGGAGGAATAGCACAGTAGTAAGAGTGGTTGCCTAGCAAGTGCAAAGCCTTGACTTAGATTCTCCAGCACCACATAAGCTGACTATGGTAGCACATGTCTGTAATCCCAGCACTTGGGAGGCTGAGGCAGGAGGATTGCCAGAGTGCATGGCCAGCCTTGACTAGAAAGTGGAAACTTTTCTCAAAAAATAAAAAGAAAGAGAAGTTTTAAGTAGCTTTGTCCAGCTTGTGTCTGTGTAATTCTCAGGTAAGAAGATGCTTAACAGGTATGAGAGAAGCTTTAAAGAACAGTGTTGAACAGATTTGTGTTTTTATTTTATTTTATTTATTTATTTAGAGGCAAGGTCTCACTGTACCCCATGCTGGTCCTGAGCTCACTTTGGAGCCCAGGCTAACCTTGGTTTCACAGCAATCCTCTTGCCTCAGTCTCCCAAGTGCTGAGATTACAGGGGTGTGACACTGAACCCCAGGAACCCAGGGCATTGGTGTTTGCTAGGCAAGCACTCTAACCGCTGTGCCATTCCTCCAGCTCAGACTTGTTTTTAAACTTGCTTTTGCGCACAATTTCACCTTGGTACTCCTGGGGCTTAGTTCCAGGACATTTGCCTCTTCTCACCTGTGTCATAATCCAAAGAAGCTCAAACCTCTTACATCAAGTGACGTTACATTTGCATAAAATCTGTGTCCATCCTCTCATGTACCTAAATCATCTCTAGATTGCATATACTATCCTATAAAATACAAAGGCTATGTAAACAGCTCTTTATGGTATTGTGTAGGGAATAATGGCAAGAAAAAAGCTAATTGCTTGGTACAGATGTGCTTTTTTTCCCAGTATTTTCTGTCTGTTAGTAGAATGCAGAATCAGTGGGGCTAGAGAACTGACTGTACCAATGTTTAAACACATTTTATTTTGTGGGTGGGATGACAAGATCTTGCTCCATAGCCCAGGCTGGTCCTAAACTCACTGTATAGACCTGGCTGGCCCCACACTCAAAGCAAGCCTCCTGCCTCAGCCACCATGGCCAGCATGTGTGGTAATGCGGAATCAAACCCTGGGTTTGCACTGCTAGTCAAGCACTTTAACCACTGTGCTATTCCTCTAGCACTTAAACCTATCGTAAAGGAGGCTCTTATTATGTGTCTTTGCCTGCCATCATAAATGCCATCCTTTTTTATGTTAGTCCTTATTTAATATTGTAATTTCAGGATCCTCTGGCTGGTATAATTCCACGTACCCTTCATCAAATTTTTGAGAAACTGACTGATAATGGTACTGAATTTTCAGTCAAGGTGTCCCTCTTGGAAATCTATAATGAAGAACTTTTTGATCTTCTTAATCCATCTTCTGAAGTTTCTGAGAGATTGCAGATGTTTGATGATCCCCGGAACAAGGTAGCTCGAGTCTTTGAGAATGGAATGTTTCTGGATTTTAGCATGAAGCTTTGCAAAGTGAGTTTCTTGTTTTGTTTTAAGCCAGTTTAATGAATGTTCTTTTGCTGTTTGGTCAGAGGGGAGTAATAATAAAAGGGTTGGAAGAAATTACGGTGCACAACAAGGATGAAGTCTATCAGATTTTGGAGAAGGGAGCAGCAAAAAGGACAACTGCCGCGACCTTGATGAATGCGTATTCCAGGTCAGAAAGACATTTTTCATCTTCTTTTTGGGAACATTTAGGGGGAAAAAAAAGAATAATTAGTCTCAAAACTTGAGAGGCTGAGAAAGGATTGCCGTGAGTTCATGGCCAGCCCAGACTAAGATTGAAACCCTATCTCAAAAATAAATATATAAAATAAAATCAGAATTTTATGAGAATTCAAGTGGGTATGGTTCAGGGGATATAGGGCACCATGAATTTGTACCATAAAGAGAGCTTTAGTAATTAACTTCAGATTTACAAAGATGGTACCGATATTTGGAAGATTTTTTTTTTTTTTTTTGAGCCAGGATCTGTTTGTGTATTCTAGGCTGGTCCTACAGTTACTATGGCACCCAGGCTAGATTTGAACACATGGCAATCTTCCTGTCTTTGCTTCCTGGGTACTGGGGTTGTAGGCCTGTGCCACCATGCCTGCCTGATGTGCTGGGGAATCTAACTAGGGCCATGCACTTATTAGACAAGTCCTCTAATAGCTGTGCTTTTCCTTCAGCAAGATGAATATTAAACTTGGACTTACAGTTTATTTTATCGAATATAGTTGCTTTCCCTCTTTTTTTCCCCACTATTTTTATGAATATACAAATATAATACATAGTATTTACAATGAATTTGGGTGTTCCGTACACCTATGTGTCATATCGACTTTACAATCCCTTCCCATTTTCTACCCTCCCACCCCCTCCCTGTCCATTCCCCCAACTCCAGCTATCACTTCATATGGATCCAAAGAATGTCTGTGTTCTGGGTTTTCCGAGTCAGAGAAACCATACGGTGTTTAACATATTAATCTTCCGCACCTAAGTCATTTCACTTAAGTCACCACTCTAACTCAACTTCCTATTCCTCAAATGGTTCAAAGCAGTTAAATCTTGATGCCTCTTCTCTGAATCCAACCAATCCCTTTATTGGGATATTTACCAAAAGGTATTTTTTATATATATTTTGCTATATCTTTGTTGTTATTGTTAAACCTGGCCTTACCCACCAGTTCACATTAGAAAATAACTACAAGCATGAAGTTCAAAAGACTAGTAAATTTGGGAAAGAAGAAAAAAAATTTAAATTTCAAATGCCTTAACTGAATATTGGAAGGTGCATACTTGTACATTCACAGGGTTATTGTTACATCAATCAGTTTCCTTAGGATAAATTTTCATCAGTGACCTAATCAGTGAATTGCTACAATAAAACAAAGTTAAAACTATATTACATTGCTACATTAAATAAACTTAAATCTGTACCACATAAATATACTTAAAGTGACAGATATGAAGGCGAATTTAGTTATTTCAGAATTTTTTAACTTTCATAACTTACTTACTCACATTTCACTGATTACTAACCTACTTTTTTCTCATCTCATTCTCCTCTAGCTGTTGTTGCTTTTTCTCTGGGGTCACTGGTGACGCTGGCCTCCCTTTCACTTTCTAAGTTTCCTTTAAGTATTCTCTGCAATACTGGCTCAGTGGTTGCAAATTCCTTTAAGCTTTCTCTGTCATGGAAAGTTTTAAGTTCTCCCTTTAAATTAAAAGATAATTTTGCTGGATATAGCAGTCTTGGTTGGCATTTATGTTCTTTTAGTGCTTGGATGACATTGCTCCATGATCTCCTTGCTTTTAGAGTCTGGATTGAGAAGCTGCAGTTATCCTGATGGGCTTATCTTTGTAGGTCACCTTCTGTTTTTCTCTTACCGCTTTTAGTATTTTGTCTTTGTGTTGGGTTTCTAGAGTTTTATTTATGATGTGTCATGGTGAGGATCTCTTCTGATCAAAGTTGTTTGGTGTTCTATACTCCTGCAATAGTTCCATGTTCATTTCTTTTCTTAGATTTGGGAAATTTTCTTCCATTATTTCATTAAACATGTCCTTTAAGCCTTTTGTTTTGTCCTCAGTCTTCTCCTGGACTTCCATAATTCTGAGGTTGTTTCTCCTTACATCATCTATCAGCCATTGTAATGATTCGCTTTCTTTATTTACTTTGTTTTCTTCATGGCCTGTATGTTGCAACTCAGTCACTTTATTTTCTAGGTCTGACAATCTATTCTGAAGTTGTGTAAAGTGGTTGCTTATTATTTCCTGCATGTTTTTTTTTTCCTGAATATCTGCATTCAATTTCTCTATATCTCTGTTGTGTTCTTCTCCAGTTTCTTGTATTGCCTTCATTATCTTCTGGTCTGTTTCTTCTTTTGTCTCCTCTAGTTGCTTTGCAAGGCTTGCTTTTTGCTTAGCTATGTGTCTGTGTAGGTCTTGCACTGTCTGTTTTATTTCCTGCTTTAATTCACTGATTTTCCGAGCCCAGAAGTTAACCATCATTTTGCCCTTTTCTTTGGATTCTGCAATTTCAGTATCCCTGGTATCATCTTCTGGGGGTGTCAGGTCTTTTTGTATGATATTTGTTACCACATTTCCCCATGGTTCTGCTACCTCTGGCTGTCTCTGGTGCACAGGAAAGAAAATGGGTCCTGCTGGCGTCACTGCCTGAGAAGGCTGCTGAGCCCTGTTTCTGATCTGGGATCCCGGGGCCTTTTTTAGGGGGAGTGCACACTGTGTTTGTAGTACACACACCCCGGGTTGGTATTTTGGAGGCTGGGGCCGCCAGCTGCCGACAATTACCACTTACCCAGATCCATGCTTACCTCGGGCTGAGGTTCTGGCCTCCGGACCTTCCTCTGTCTGTGGTCTGTGGACACCGGCAGCTCGGGGCTGCGCTGAATTGGCGGCTCTTTTCCTTCTCTTCAGATGTGACTTCAGGAATTCTCACCCGCCCACAGCCTCCTCTCTGTGCTGATTTTTTTTTTTCCTCTGCTTTCGATGATCCTTTGGAATTTCTGGCCTCCCGCTGGCCGCCTTTCAGTTTTTGTGTATGTTCCTCTCTTTCCTAGCTGCACCAAACACGCTTTTTCTAACTAGATTCTTGACTTTTTAAGTGAGTCGATGAGGAGACATTGTGCAGCGCTGTTACTGAGCCACCATCTTGACTGGAAGTCCCCTCCCTCTTTTCTTTGTTTTAACATGATTGAAATGGTTTTTGTAATATGATACTTAGCTGTGTATGATGGTGTTTGCTTTTAACCCCAGGTATTCTGATGGCTGACTCAGGAGGATTGCAAGCTCTAGGTTCGGATGGGCAACTTAGTGAGACTCTGCCTCAAATAAAAAATAAAAAGGACTGGAGATATAACTCAAGGCAAGACTCTGTGTTCAGTCCCTAATATTACCAACAAAATAAAGAAAAATACTTAGAAAAATTGTAAATAACAAGGTCTCTTGTTGCATACTTGTAGTTATAGCACTCTGGAAGGCTAAGGAAGGTTTATCACAAGTTCAGTTTTGTGACTTAATGAGACTCTGTCTCCAATAAACAATAGAAAGGGCTGGAGTGGAGTTCAGAGCGTGCGCGCGCGCGCACACACACACACACACACACACACAAACACACAAGCAAACACACAAGCAAACACACTCCCCCCACCTATTCCCACCCCCCTCCCCCCAAATATGATGTTATTCCCCGAAGGCCAGTGATAGCGAGGAAAGATCTTCTGGAAATCTAATGTTTGTCTCCCTAAGAATAAGGAAAAAAAAAAGCTGAATGTCAGTATTTAACATAAGGAATACTTTTGAATAATTTTCTGGTGGGGGGCATCTAGGGCCCCGTGACTAGCACGTGTGCTGCTACTAAGCTATATATCACAGACTTTTAAAAAATTAGATCTTGAGATAAGAGCTTGCTAAGTTATCCAGGCTAGCCTCATATGCTCCCATATTCCCTGGCTGGATCCAGACCCACCCAGTGCTGCTGGGGCTGCTCTGGACCCACCCGGCCTATCCTTGGGCCTAGGGCCCTGCTCTGGACTCACTTTAGCCTGGCCCTGATCTGGGGCCTAGGGACTGAATGGGGATTCTGCACTGTTCTGGTAGTCCTTTCAAACTTTCAGTCCTGCCTTAGCCTCTCTGGTAGCTGAAACTATAAACATAAACTCCCAGAACGTTTAAAAAAAAAATTTTTTTTTTAAAGACAGTCTTGCTCTGTAGTCCAGTTGCATCCTAGTTTGGTTTGGAACTCATGATAATCCTGCCTCAGCCTTCCCAGTGCTGAGATTACAGGCCTGAGCCACTACATCAAGTTCAAATAGTTTCTTCCTCTTGTGTCCCTTGAGGCAGTATGTGCAGCAAAACAGAAACCTAAGCACGATGTCATCACCTTCTATCTTCCAGCATCTTGTTATCCCATTTGATATCTTTCTCTAGCCTTGTCCTGTAGACCTTCCTTTCCTGTTTTTACTGTTATATAAGAAGCAAAGACTTTTTTTTTTACATTTTGGTGAAAGAGCCCTTGATCTTGTTTTCTAGTCGTTCCCACTCGGTTTTTTCGGTGACGATACACATGAAAGAAACTACAGTTGATGGAGAAGAACTCTTTAAAATTGGAAAATTGAACCTGGTAAGCATTCCCTTTAATAACCATTATTCTAGTCTTTTGTTGTTATGGGGTTTGAGTACAAGGCATCACATTGAGTTGTATCCCCTGCCTCCCCCTCCTTCCTCCCTCCCTTTTTTATTCCCTCCCTCCCTCCCTCTGTCCCTCTTTCCCTCCCCTCCTTCCTTCCTTTCTTTGTACTGGAGCCTGGGCCTTCATGCTGAGCCACATCCCCAGCCCATTTTTAGTTTTGATTTAGAGATGAGGTCTCACTTAGCTGCCTAGTCCAGGCTCAAATTTGGGGTTCCTCTGCCTCGTCCTCCCCAGGTGCTGAGATTACAGGCCTCTGCCAGCAAGCCTGTGTTGCTGTTGTATTCTTGACCAAAATTGCAGCCTCCAGTTTTGTACTTATAGATGAGACATTTATTGTCACTGGGTCAGCTTTGTAATGGAATAAGAAATTTGTTATAGAGACTGGAGGCATAGTTGAGTGGTTAAGTATTTGCCTAGCATGCCCAAGCTCCTAGGTAGCTGAAACTATAAACATGAGTCACCATACTCTAATAAAATTAGCTTGATGTGGTGGCATGTCCTTGTAATCTCAGCACTCAGGAGAGTGAGGCAGGAGGATTGGCGTGAGTTTCACGCCAACGTGGGTTACATAGAGAGCTCAGGACCAGCCTGCTGGACTCCAGACTAAGACCCGCTATCCCCTTACCCCCTTCACATAAAAAAGAGAAATATGTTACAGAAAATTCATTTTGCTGGTTGTTAATATGTTACATGTAATATAAGAAGGAAAAATCTATGAATCCAAATTCAGTAGGTCTCCTTTTTATTTTTAAAATTAAAGGTTGATCTTGCAGGGAGCGAAAACATTGGTCGTTCCGGAGCTAGTGACAAGAGAGCTCGGGAAGCTGGGAATATCAATCAGTCCCTGTTGACTCTGGGAAGGGTAATCACTGCGCTTGTGGAAAAAACACCTCATGTTCCTTATCGAGAATCTAAACTAACCAGAATCCTCCAAGATT
>PVKB01008476.1:0-16254 GCA_004027205.1 Ctenodactylus gundi | reverse complement strand
CTGTGGTTTCCTTATATGACATAAGCTACTTTTGTCTGCTACTTTAAATTTCTTTTTGTGTTTAACTCTTGTTACTTTCATTACAGTGTGTGTCAGAGTGTGTTCCTTGGCTTGATTTCGTTTGCTTTCCTGTGGAGTTCCGGAATTTGGTTATTTTCTTCCATAGGCTTGGAAAGTTTTCTTCCATTGTCTCATTGACTATTTTCCTAATGTCTCTTCTCCTTTGGTTTGCCGCTGATGTCTAAATTGTTCTATCTGATGCTGTTCAATAAGCCCAGGAAGCATTGTTCTTACCTTGCTTCTCTCTCTCTCTCTCTCTCTCTCTCTCTCTCTCTCTCTCTCTTAAGATTGGATGATTTACAGTTTTCTGACTTTGAGGTACCAAATTTTTGTTCCAGTTTCTTTCATGAAGCTGTGAGCAGGTGTTTCTCTTTCACTCTTTCTGCACAAATCCAGGGAAAGTATGTGTGACCAACAGGTGTACTCACATTCCGTCAGTACTGGGCAATGGTGGCCTGTGGTGTGTCTGCTATGGCTTAGATACAGAATGTTCCCCAAGTCTCATGTGCTCAGAGGTGGGGCTTTTGGAATGTGATTGGACCATGAGGGCTCTAACTTTACTTAGATTAGTGCATTAATGAGATTATAATGTGACTGCATTGTTGGGAAATGATGGAAGCTGAAGTTGGGGCCTTGTTGAAGGGAGCAGATCGAGCTCTGTCCTTGGTGACTGTCTCCAATGATCAGGGTCTTTTGTCTGTGGCTCCTGCGGGTGTTTTTTTTTTGGGGGGGGGGGTTGTTTGTTTTTTTGAGAAGGGGTCTCCCTCTGTAGTCCAGGCTGGTCCTGAACTCACTATGGAGGCCAGGCTGGCCTTGAACAAATGGCAGTCATCCTGCCTCAGCCTCCTGAGTGCTGGGATTACAGGGGTGCACCACTTGGCTGACACAAGATCAGCAGCTTTGCTCCATCGTGACCTTCTGTCACTATGTTCTTCCACCTCAGACCCACAGCAATGGAACCAGCTTCCCATGGAACGAAACTTCTGAAATCATGAGTCAAATTAGCTCTTTCCTCTATAAGGCTGTTTTTCTTTGGTCATTGGTCACAATGACGGATAGCTGAGTAGTGCAATGTCCATCACTTTGTTTTTTGTGATTTAAGAGACTCTGGACTGCAGCGTCTTATTATCACCCAGAACTAGGTGGCTAAGGAAGCAGCTTTTTGGGTGACGTCTGTAGCAGTTGTGACGCTTAACACCTGGACAAACTCCTTCAAGGACAAAGGGGTAGATCTTGATTTAACTGCTTGGAGGACAAAAAGAGGAGGCTAGGGAGTGCGAAACTCTTGCTCAGGATGCTAGGGGCCTACTGTTTGTTGGTTAACTCCCCGCGCAGGCTAGTTGAAAGCTTAACTGTGGGTGGCAGCAATTGCCAGATTATGTTTACAAGTCTCTTCCAGGGAGACAGAAACTGAGACCTTTGGCCTTTATTCTCTTCTCTTACTGTTGGACATAAGTCCCCAGGAAGTGCCTGAGAGCCTTTGTATAAAATCACTTCTTTTTCTTTACTATATGCCCATCCCATTCACTTCTAGGCTTGATGAATCAGGAGGCTAACTAGAGGGGCCCTTTGAACCGGTGAGTTACAATTGTGGTCCGAGCGCTTCTTTCCTTTGGATGCTGGGGATTAATTCCAAATTGTGTGATCTGGTGTCCACAGTGAGATCAGATCCTGAATGTGTTCATACGCTTTCCCCCCATTAGATACAGTTATTTTCTCAATGCCCCAAATGTTGAAACCTTTCCACTGGAGTCCAATTCTCTCTTGTAGGAAACTGATACAGGAATAGGTGTTTCTTTGCTGCATTCATTGGTGAAGGGAGAGTCCGGAGCCTCTGTCTCTGCCACTTTGGTGATCAGGGAATGATGAACTATTGATTCTAACTTTTAACGTTTTTCAAGATTTGATTGTAATTTACCCAATTCTGTTAGTTAACATAATGTATGCGTATGGACAATGCAACAATTGCCTGTGTGTTTATCTCATGTGCAGGAAGCTAAATGTAGGCTACTCTAACACTAGCACAGTAGCCTTGAAATGTTATGGACTCAGGTGCTTGCTCTTTTATCATTATACTTTTTATTTTTTTCTGAGACAAAGTCTCCTCTGTACTCTAGGCTGGTCCTGAACTCACTCTGTATCCCAGGCTGGCCTTAAGTTCATAGCAATCATTCTTCCCCTGTCTCAGCCTCCTGAGTACTAGGATTATGGGTGTGTGCACTACACCCAGTTTATGTGGGGCTGAGGAATCAAATTCAGGATCTTTCTCTTACTAGGCAAGTGCTTTTAACTGCTGTGCTTTGACTCAACCCTATCATTACATTTCGTATATGTTTTTTTCATCTCGTCCCTCACTGTGTGTGTGTGTGTGTATACAGTGCTGAGGGATTGAACCTAGGAACTTACAAATAGGAAGAAAGTACCCTACAGCTGAGTTACATCTGCAGCCTAAGCCTTTATGCTCATATTTCAAGGTATTTCCACTACAACAAAGATCTACTGAGTGGAAAAAAAAAAGAGGGAACGTGGCATTAGTATGTTCCTTCTGTTATGTGATTGGCAAAAAATACATTTTGTGGCCACCGTAGCTGGAAGAGTATCTGGAAAATTCAATTTTGAAGGAAATGTGAGAAGAGGGGGATAAGAGATAAAGTATGGGTAACCTAACATCCTGCGCTGTGCTATGCAGTTGTAGCTTGGTTTTTAGTTTTTCTCCATGGTCTAAGCTTTCTTCATTTTAAAACATCTTATTTTGGATTCATTATAATTACACATGCTGGCAAACTGTCAGATAATAAAATTATCATATAATCTCTAGGAAAAGCACAATCAGAATTCTGAATTTACTATCGAAAGCTTGACCGCCACTGTAACTGATTTGTTTGGAGCTGGGACAGAGACAACAAGCACCACTCTGAGATACGGGCTCCTGCTCCTGCTGAAGCACACAGACGTTACAGGTATGATCACAGATGACAATCAGGACAATTTCAGAAAGATGTTGGGTAGATACTGCGTATGTCCTCCCCCTGAGTCTCCTGGAGAAGATGTGGTATTGAAGTTTTTGCCTCACTAGCTGTTATTGGCAGAAGTAGAATGAAGGAGCAAAATGGGGACAAACTTTCACAAGAAGGGAGAGTGACAGGTGCAGAAGCATCAGAGCTCTGGGTTTGAGTGACCAAGAGCTGTGGGTAAGCGTCTGCATTTCAGGGTGGGTGGCACAGGCGTGGGACTGGGATTGGCTTGAGAATATATATATATATATATATATATATATATATATATATATATATATATATATATATTTTAAGAAGAAGAAATCATTTTGATTGGTAGTTATGTGTCATGGTTCATTCTTTTACTATAACAGAACACTTGGGGGTGGGGGATTTATAAAAGAAAACAGGTTTCTCTGCCTCATGGTTTTGGAAGTTAAAGGCATGATGCTGACACCTGCTCAGCGCTAGCAAAGGTCTCATGGTGGGTGGCTGCATGGTGGGAAAACTTGTCTTTTTGTCTCTGCAAGGTTAGTAATTTCTTGAGTTCATAATATAATACAATAATGAAACATATTTCTATTTGAGTTGATTATCCTTTACAGTAATGTGTAGGTATGTACAGATTTATCTTAGGTGTGCCGAGGTTGTAGGAGAGTAGGAGCATCTAAAACCAGGCAATTTTAAACATTTGTGGCCTGTGTGCTGTGTGGATACCTTTATTATGGTTCACGTGGTCCTGAGTTGTTATAACAAATGTGTCATTTTCTGTTATTTCACACATCAGCCAAAGTCCAGCAAGAGATTGACCGTGTGATTGGCAGGCACCGGAGCCCCTGCATGCAGGACAGGAACCGCATGCCCTACACGGATGCTGTAATTCATGAGATCCAGAGATACATTGACCTCGTGCCCTCCAACCTGCCTCATGCAGTGACCTGTGATGTCAAATTCAGAAACTACGTCATTCCCAAGGTGAGCATGCGTGCCTGCGACTGCTCCTCTGTGCTCCTGATGTTGTTTGCCAGGTTCATAGTGTAGGACCAACCCTCTACCTGCACAGGATGAGGGAAGTGCAAGGCTCACAACTGGCGGCACAGTGGACTTGGTGATATTTTCAGTTTAGGACATCACACTGCATAGCAGGTTTTGATTCGTGTCTTTCAAGTTATTTTTCTAAAACTTTAATATTTTTTTGGCTATTCCTAGGTGCTTATTTTAAAAAATTGATGACTTTGCCAGTTTCCTAAAAATTCTCTCTCCTTTCCCCCTTTCCCTTCATCACCCTCTCTCTCTCTATCTCCTCTCTCCTTCCTTTCTTCCTTCTTTCCTTCCCCTAAATTAGACCATGTTAACTCAACTGCATGTTTATCAGGGTTACATTAAATTGAGAGATCACTTAGGAAAACATGCGTTGACGTGTTGAATCTTTTAATTCATAGATATAAATGTAGTTACTTGGGATTTCTTTTTCTCCTTATTACTTATTTTCAGCACGGTGGCTTACAAATCTATTAGCTTTTTTCTAAATAAATGATTATTTGATGTTAATGTACATAGTATATTTTGAAAATATATTTACTACATTTTTGTTTCTGATATATGGCAATATCTTATATTTTGGTAACCCTTAAATTCGGAAGCCAGATTTACTTAGTACTACTGTTCATAGGATAATTACTAGAATTATGTACAGAATTCTGCAATTAGATTTATTTGTTTTACTTACCTTATTCTCTAATTTTTATGCCTCTTTTCATCATGATTGTGTATGTCATTTGATCACATGTATTTTCTACATCTATTGATACAGCCATATATTTGGCCTACGTACACAGTCTCTGTCTGTCTGTCTATTCATCTATCTTTTTCCCCATTTTATTGATACATTTAAGTGCCAAATTTTAAAGTTCACATTAATGTTGAACATTTTGTGCACATATATAATCTTGGCAAGGTTACAAGACCTTCCCCTCTCACCTTTTGGCCTTGCCCCTACCCACCCCACCCCGCCCCACCCCTGTTCCCATTATTTTCCATATTAAGTTCTGTGAGATAATTGTGATCTGGGTTTCTCATATCAGAGAAATCATCAGGCTCTTCCTGTGCTCACTGTGTACCCAGTCTGGCCTTGAACAAATGACAGTCCTCTTGTCTCAGCCTCTCAAGTGCTGGGATTACAGGCATGTGCCACCACACCCAGCTTATTTACTTGACTTCTTTATAATTCATTTTATCTATTATTTTTCAGGGTACGACTGTCATAACATCACTGACCTCTGTGCTGCGCGATGACAAAGCGTTCCCAAACCCTGAGACGTTTGACCCTGGCCATTTTCTGGATGAGGCTGGCAACCTTAAGAAAAGTGACTACATCATGCCTTTCTCAGCAGGTAAGAGAAAGTTATTTCTGTATATACATCTTGGGGGATGAGATAAATTTTCAGGA
Source organism: Ctenodactylus gundi (assembly GCA_004027205.1). Lineage (NCBI taxonomy): Eukaryota > Metazoa > Chordata > Mammalia > Rodentia > Ctenodactylidae > Ctenodactylus > Ctenodactylus gundi. The sequence goes on along the minus strand of PVKB01008476.1, from coordinate 10,749 downwards.
TTAGATGTAGCTTAGATGAGGCCACCTCTGGCACAGGTGAGTTTGCTCTTTGTACATGAACAGGAAGGCCACTCCAGTGCCCGTATACATTTCCTGATCCTGAGGCATCCTCTAGTAGTCAGTGGTAGCGGGGCTTGGCAAGATATCTGGCCTTCTCTTTCTCAATTAGGAAGGCTAGAGTGGAACTTACTTGAATTCTACTTCTGTATACATCACCAAGCTATGTGGTCACTCTCATAGAAGGTCCTTATGTAGTCTTTCCTTGACTGCCGTGAGAATGGTGTCTGAGTATGCATGTTGAGTATCCCTCACTCCCAGCATGGGCCCAGTGGAAGTAAGTGTCCTAGGCAGGAGTCCCCAGGCCCTGGCCTGCAGGACAGAGGCATGGTGAGCAGGAGGCTTGCCCAGGAACACAGGTGGCAGCTGTGGCTGCAAGGACAGCAGAGGACCAGTGGTACATATCACGACGTAAAGGACTGAACATTTCAAGAACTCATATTTTAGCAGGAAGGAAAAAGAGCAGGGTTCAAAGTGGTCCATATTTGGGAGCTTGTATGAACAGGAGGAGGAAACCCAGACAGGGTGAGGTTCTGCCACGTGAGGGGGTCACAGGATCGTAAAGAGGAAATCACATGGATGCAAGTCCTGAAGGGAGAATAAGGACAGTATAAGATGCAGTCTGACCCTCTGGGTGGTGGGGATAGAAGAGCAGGGCCACTTCTACCGCTGAGAGTGATGGTGCGAGGCTTGGAAGGAGCCGGACTGAACACCAGGCGGGGAACAGGGTACGAAGGGCCAGGTCACGCCCGTTGAACCTTGTCTCATAGGATAGGAATGTCATATAAAATTTTAAAGTGGGGTACCGGCAGGATAGACAGGCGATTTTGAAGTAATGCTTGGAATCAAGAGCATTTTTGCCGAATGCTTTGCCAGAGGTAAAAGCGAGATACGACACAGGAATGTCCATCCCGGCCCTCCTCCCTCGGCCACTGGACAGAAAATGAGTGATTTTAGAGGAAAAGGTCTGCGTGGATTTGAATGTCAAAAGAGAGTTTAGAGCGTGAGCTGGCTTATCATGTGCTGTGCAACCTCTGAAAAGATTCACGGTGAAGGAATTGTGCCCAAAGGTGTAAGATCACAGGCAGGTGATGAGTGCTGCCTACCTAATGGTGTCTTTAAGCATCTTTCTACCCAACCATCTTTCAAGCTACACTGTATGGGATCCACTGATCTAATTATTCATAGATTAAATAGTTATTGCCTAGTTTCGTGACAAAAGCATAATGTTGAAAGGAAAAATCTGTGTTTTTTTATTTTCAGGAAAACGTATGTGTGCTGGAGAAGGCATGGCCCGTGTAGAGCTGTTTTTATTCCTGATTACCATTTTACAGAATTTTAACCTAAAACCTGTGGTTGAGCCCAAAGACATTGATACGACTCCAATTGCCAATGGGTTTGGTCATGTGCCACCTGTGTACCAGCTCCGCTTCATTCCAATGTAAAGAATGGCAGACTGTGCGGCTGCTGTTGTGCTATGCACAGTTAACTTCTCCTGAGTGGGGCATTACCCACTTCCTTATGACCACTCGTGATATAGTCTCTCATTTTTCTTTCATCTCACCATTCCCTCAAGCTCAGTGAACATCTAACCTTTACTAAAGAGAATTTTCTTTGTCAGTGTGTTTATGTCTGCAATTTCTTATGCTTTGTTCACTTGTATCAAATATCGCAAATGCTAATTAACCAATACTATGTTCCTAGTATGATCTTTTTGTAAAACTTTGAAATGATTATAATGTGACAATCCAGAGCCATATTGTCACTGTTCTGAATAAAATATATCATTAATTGTTGAACTGCTTCTCATATCTTTTGTGAATAATGCAGATAAGAATTGAAATAATTATTTTCTAGAAATCATGCTGGTTCACAGTAGTATGCATAGAAAGCAGGCCAGAAAAAGAGCAGAAAAAAGTTCTGTCTCTTAGCTATCTTTTTCCTTCTCTTCCTTTCTGCATTCCTTCCTTCCCTTTTTTTTCTTTCCTTTTTCTTTTTGTCACATCTGGGCATCATTTGTATGAGGCAAGTGCTTGCCTGCTTAACTACATCCACAGGTCTGTAGAAAACCTTTTTTGCCTGTCTCCTGTAGGTTCAAGAGATTTGGATTTGAAAGAGAGGAATTATGTTCAGGAGCAGCTCTGATTGTAGGGAACCACTGAGAACATCAGCCTCCTTCTTTTTCAATTTCTTGAAAGACTTTGATGAGCACTGACATCAAATCCTTCCTGAACTTCTTTAGAATTCTGCTGGGAATCATTTGGGTTCTGGGCTCCTCTTAGTTGGAAGTGTTTTTATTACTTCCTCAATTTCACACATGTATACTGGCCTATTCAGATGGTTTATTTCTTCTTCTTCGTTCAATTTAGGAACTCATCCATTCCTTTTAGACGCTTAAATTTATGGAAGCATTATTCTGTATTTCTGGCATGTTTGGGCTGAGGACATAGCTTAGCTGTTAGAGTGTTTGCCTAGAAAGCACAAAGCCCTGGGTTAGGGTTAAATAGATGTAGAAAAAGCCTTTGACAAAATACATTTCTTCCTGTTCAAAGCTCTGATGGAAACAGGTGTAGAGGAATCTCACCTCAAGCTGATAAATGCAATTTGTGACAATCCTACCAATCCTACAGCCAACATCATCATGAATGGAGAACAACTAGAAGAATTTCCCTCAAAAAAATGAACAAATAAGAGTATGATGCTCACTACTTTTATTCAACATAGTAATTAAAACCTTAGCCAGAGTAATTAGGAAAGAGAAACGAATAAAAGATGTGCATAGGAAAGGAGAAGCTCAAGGTGTCTTAATTTGCAGATGTCATGATTCTTTCCAGACATGACTCTAAAACCTAAAAACTGCACCAGATGATTCTAAGACCTAAGAAATTCACCCAGTTGAAGGAAATAAAATCAACACGAAAAAATCAACAGCATTCCTCAGCAGAAGAATGAAAACACAAAGAAAGAAATCAGAAAAACAAGTTCATTCATGGTCATCACAAAGAAAATTAAATACCTGGGAGTCAAAATAACTACACAAGTGAAGGATTTGTGTACTGAAAACTAGAGTTTTTTTGGGGGGAAAAAAGAAATTGAAGAGAATTTTAGAAAATAGACATCCCCTGTTTCTGGATTGGCAGAACCAACATTGTCAAAATGGCCATAATATTAAACTGATATACAGATTCAATGATATCCCAACTAAGATACCAACAACATTTTTCAGAGAACTTGAAAAAAGAACCTAAAGATTTCTCTGGAGCCAGAGCAGACACAGAATGGCCAAAATAATCCTTAATAACAAAACAAAAGCAGAAGGCATTATAGGACTAGACATAAAATTATATTACAAAGCAAAAATGAAAAAACATACGGCGCTGGCCCAAAAACAGATTGATGGATCAATGGAACAGAATAGAGGATGCAGACTTCCCCAAGTACCATCTGATCTTTGACAAAAAAGCCAAGAAAATGTACACCGAATTAAAGATAGCCCCCTTAATAAATGATTCTGGGAAAACTGGCTAACCCCACGCAGAAAAATAAAACTAGACTCAACTCTTTCACCATGCACCAAAAACAAATTAAAATGGATCAAACATTTAGACACTACAATTAAAACACTCAACTTGTTGGAAGAAAAAGTAGACAAAAACCTTGAAGAAACAGGAGTAGGAAAGTATTTTCTCAATAAAACACACAAAGCACATGACATAAAATCAAGAATCAACAAGAGAAATTACATCAAATTAAAAAGCTTCTGCACAGCTGAGGAAACAATCAAAAGAGTGAAGAGGAACTGTTAGAATGGGAAAACATAGAATTATGATCAAGATTATACAAATTTGCCTACTTTGTCTTCCAGAAGGTTTAGTGTTTCATTTTTAATGTTTAGGTCTTTAATCCATTTTGATTTGATTTTGGTGCATGGTGATAGGTGTGTGTGACTAGATTCATTCTTCTGCATGTGGATGTCCAGTTTTCCCAGCACCATTTGTTGAACAGGCTGTCCTTTTTCCATTGTATGGATTTGGCCCCTTTGTCAAAAATTAGGTAGTTGAGGGTATTTGGGTTTGTTTCTGCATCCTCGATTCTGTTCCACTGGTCTATCTGTCTATTTTTATGACAGTACCAAATTGTTTTTACCACTATGGCTTTATAGTATAGCCTGATGTCTGGGATTGTAATGCCTCCTGCTTTGGTCTTGTTGCTTAGGATTGCTTTGGCTATTCGCGGTCTCTTTTGGTTCCATATGAATTTAAGAATTGTTGTTTCAAGTTCTTTGAAGAAACTTGTAGGTATTTTGATAGGAATTGCATTGAATCTATATATCAGTTTCGGTAGTAATAGCCATTTTGACTGTATTTATTTTGCCTATCCAAGAGCAGGGAATGCCTTTCCCCTTTGATCCGGTGACACCCCTCCTGGGAATATATCCAAAAGAGGCCAAAACAACATACATCAGAGATATATGTATACCCATGTTCATAGCAGCACAACTAACAATATCTAGAATATGGAAGTCACCAAAATACCGATCAACAGACCAGTGGATACACAAACTGTGGTACTTATACACAATGGAATACTATGCATCTGTAAGGTCCAACAGCATGGAGATTTTCATAGGCAAATGGAAGAAACTTGAGAATACCATGCTTAGTGAAGTGAGTCAGAAGCAGAAGGTGAAACATCGGGTGGTCTCTCTGATATGAGAGGCCCAGACCACAACTGTCTCATGGAACTTTAAACAAAAGACAAAGCGAAAGAGGGAGACAAGGGGGTGGTGAAGGGAGGGAAGGGAGGGTAGGGCGAGGGACAAAAGGAGGGCGGGAAAGCTCTTGTCACTTTGACAAGAAATGTATGTGCACAAAATGCTCAACTCCATTGTAAACCTTAAATTCTGCACTTGTACATATCAATAAAATGGGGGGAAAAGATTATACAAAGAACTGGAAAACAATAGATATCCAAAATAAAAGACCAAATCAAAAAATGACAACCCCCAAAACTACGCAGTTCTCAAAAGAATCCTGAATGTCCAATAAATACATGAAAAAATACTAAGAATCATTAGTTATCAGACAAAAGCAAATCAACACAACACTGAGGTTTTATCTAACTCCAGTAAAAATGGCTGGTGTTAAAATTTTTAAAAAGAACAAATGCTGGCAAAGTTGTGGGGGAGAAAAACAGAACACTCCTGCATTGCTGGTGGGACTCCAAACCGGTACAACAACTATCAAAAAGTACAGAAATTCCTTTAAAAAACCTCAAAATAGATATGCCACTTGACCTCTACTGAGTACCTTCTCAAAAGTGTTGAAGACATCATATAACAGTAGTACATGCATGTAGCACAATCTATAATAGCCAAACAGTGGGAGAAGACAATATGTCCAACAACAGAAGAATGGATTAAAAAAAAGATGTGGTGTGGATACACAACGGAGTACTACTCTGCCATAAGGAAAGATTAATTTCAACAAATAGATACATCTTGAGACCATCGTTCTTATCTAATAAATCAGACGCAGACGATTAAATATTGTACGGTTTCTCTAACATGAGAAAGCCAAACCATAAATTATAGTAAAAGAGATATGGAAGAAAATCAGAGGTTAATCTTCAAGGAAGGAAACGGAAAGCTGGAAAGGACTGAACAGCTGGGAAAGAAAAGGGAAACAACATATTTTAAAAATGAAAGAACATTAAAAATTAGATTTTAAGCGTTAGGAAGAGGATTGATGGGATAAAGAGAATAATAAAGACATTCACCTCATAAAGAATATAGTTCATGATCTAAAAATATTCATTTTAACCAAAGTGGATTTTATCCAAAATTAATAAATGTGTTTCTATTACTGTTTAGATTCCATCTTCATTAGTTTACAGTACAGAACTCCATGAGTCAGGCTGCAAATTACTCTTCTTTTCTAAGAATTAATAAATAATGGGATTTGTGCAAGTTCTAAAGGCTAAAAAGTCCGACCGTTCTGACCTCAGTTAAACCAGTGGGTGCTGCAATTATTAGATAAATATTTACTCTGGAAGTCACTGCTTACCATGATGACAGAGCTCATATACAGTACTCGTTGAACTTGCAGAAACTGAACGTTTTTCTTGGGGGGAAGCCAGTGAGATTCATGATCTACAAACTCAAGCTCAAAACTACTACCTGCAATTTACATAATTGTGAGCAAGGAACTGAATCTCTGAAGCCCACCTTCCTCAGATGTAAAATGGGAATAATGCTACTTTAGCCAAAGGTAATGAAGTGTTGAAAGTGATATAAGTATAAAAAATATTTGTTAACTGACAGAATTCTAGGAAACATGAGAATTAAAGATTTTTTTACCTGAGATCTTGACAACTAAAGGCTTATTATGAAAAGAACTTATTAGTAAATAATCTCATTCACATTGAAAACAAAAGGAATGCTAGCTTTATAAAATACACCTTTGTACAGCATTATAATAAGTGATCTGTGTAACGCACCTTTCTGAGCTGGGCATTCTTTTCGCGCAGACCTGGACTCCCATCCACCTACAAAGCACAATCCTGTTATTCTGTCTCCAGTCTTATTTCACTGTGACTCGTTCTGCATGCCATCATTCCTGGCAAGGACATACTGAAAAAGAAGAGAAGCAGTCTTCATCTGAAAGTGACCAGGGAGAGAGAACCGGAGCTCCTCACACCCTTCCCATTCAATTCTCTGAGACAGGTTCTTTCATCAATACTTGGGGACAAGTTTAACCTTCTATTGATGAGGAGGTGAAACACTCTACCTGAGTCTCGGTCTTCTGCTGTCATGGGAGTGAAGGCGGCTCCGTTGCCCTTTGAGTGAAGGGATGGGTGCTAATGTAGTGGGAAGCAGAACGCTGCACGGACAGAGTCAGTGGGTCGCACTTTCCCTAGCATTAACTGTGATCTAGCTGTGGTGATAGCTCTTGAACACCATAACGATATCATAAAAACTCAGATGAACTCTTGGTCTACCACTTCTGCGCATGTGCTATGACACATCCACTATTCCCTCGTAATCGCCTTTTCCCATTTGAAAAATGAAAATAATAATCTCTTTCTTGTGGTATAACTCTAGGTTGTGCTTATATTTACTTAGATAATTACTTGATATATGTTTGGGCTTTCAAAATGTATAACATATGTTAGCTGTTTTAGTTATGATCTCACTTTAGTCCCTTAAAAGTTTATTAAAAATAATTTTCAAACACAGATTATCCTAGTATTTGATTAAGTACTATAATTATGCAGTCAAAAGATACGTTGATTTCCCTGAAGGCTATGGGCTCTAACTGGTCTAATATTACTATGAGAATTTATAGTATTAAGCAATGTTTTAAATCATAGTTTGCTGTTTCTTAATTCTTTGTGTCTTAATTAACATTCCTTAGAGCTATCCTCAGTTTTCTTTCTCTTTGTTATTGTTATTTTTTTGTTTAAATATTCTTTCCTTTATTCAATCCCTGAGCAGATGAACTAGAAAGTCAAAGACACAGCTGTGGAAAGAATGCCTAAGTACACTTACCTTTCTCTTTACCGAGGGGCCAAAGTACTGTTTAAAATGATTGCAAAATACCTACTTCTATAGCGCACAGCTTAACCAGCCGATCAGTCACATGTTTTGAATTAGCAGCAAGCATTATAAAAGTTTTGGATCATGCTCAAATTTGCCTCAATCAGATTAGAATCTCTCATGGATCCACTCGTGGCCCTGGTGCTGTGTGTCTCGGGCTTGCTTCTCCTCTCACTCTGGAGACAGAGCTCTGGGAAAGGGAAGCTTCCACCTGGTCCTACTCCTCTTCCAATTATTGGAAATATTCTGCAGATAGATATTAAAAACATCCCCAAAACTCTATCCAATGTAAGTATGCTTAAGGCTCCGCCAGTGACTTACATAGCGTAAGTAATTTGATCTTTACTTAAAATGTAAACCGTACTCCTGAGTCTAACATTAGATGAAATTGTGGTATTTTCATTGCTTTTCGTAAGGGGGTTGGGGGCTCATTGTTAGAGCAGTGGGGTGGAAAATGCAGTTAAGAAAAAAATATATAAATACAGTCATAATCTATAGTTAAAATAATAAAAAGGCAAAAGTCTGGAGTTTCCTTTGTTGTTTTACGGCCATTTGCTGTAATTTTCCCCATTTATTAATAGGTATACATGAGCTACATAATCTTTACATCAGACTTGAGTATTTTGTGCATATATATATCATGGTAAAGTTATCAATCCTCCCCCTCTCTGTTTCTGACCGTCTCACACTCACCTCCTCCCTACCAGTTCCCGTTGTCCCTCCTTTTAGTTTTATGCAATGACTGTGATCTGAGATTTTCAAATGAGAGAAACCATTCGATATTTCACCTTCTGCACCTGACTCACTTCACTGAGCATAATGGTCTCAAGTTGCCTCCATTTACCTACAAAAGCCTCCCACTTATCTGTCTTTATAGATGAGCAGTATTCATAAGTTGTAGTATCTGTATATTTGCTATAATTTTTTCTGCCTTAAATGATAATTACTGTTTTTATGATTAGAGTTGTTCTGCCAGGGGTCATCTTTTTGTAAGTCTGTAGGTTTTGTTCACATTAGTTATGAAAATTAATTCTCTGAAGAAGTAAATTGTGCTTAATGTCAAGAAATACCTAACTGGTAGGCTGCCGGTAAGTTGAGGGAACAGGAGGTGCCAGTCTGAGCCACTCTGCCTCAATAACAATTAGAAAGCCATAAAAATATATACCACCACCATGTGTTAAGAGCCCAAGAACACCGCTCAAAATACTAGCAAAAAAGTTTCATTTTGCTTACATGCTGCGTTCATGCTCCAACATATTAGAAACATCATCTACCATGTCCCAAGGAGATGCACCTCAGCAATGTAAAGTTGATTGGATGTACATAGTTAGTATACATGATACATCATAAAAACAAAACAAAGGATAGACACCACGTGATCATTTCAATATTATTATTTGAAAATTTTAAGACCCTGTCATTATAACAGCTCTCAAAATACTGGATAGAATTTATTTCAGTACAGTAAAAGCCATTTATGACAAACTGACAGCTAATTCTATAGGCAGTGGTAAGAAATAGAAAGTGCTCTTACTAAATCAGAAGAAAAGTTAAGCTATTGAATTATTTCTCATTTAAAATATTTTCACTATCTGCCTTCCATTCTATAATGGTATCATTTAAGAAACACCTTTATACATTGCAAATTAAGGTGAATTGATTCAAATAGGGTGTCTGTTTTTGAATCCATGAAACTTATAGACTTAAGGTGGAATGATTTATGTTAACTTATGCAGGTGGTACTAACTATAAATATAAGATCCAACTATAGTTACCAACCAATCTCTCATAGCTTTCTGGTTAACTGTAAACCTAGCAAGCCGCTTCATTGTATATGACACAGCTAGCATTTTTTCTCACATCTGACATATATTCACTTTCCATGTGAAAATATACTTTTGAACATCAACTTACATCGGATTGCAACTTTTCATCAAAAGTATTTATGTCACATTTTACGTTAATAATTACCATCCAAACTGAACAAAAATGGCCAAGGAACATAACTGGAATCCAAATTATTTTATAAAATATTTAAAGAAAACACATGCTCATTTTGGATTTATTTATACTCAAAAATGATTGATTTTTCAAATGTTACCTATCTAAATGTTTTCCGAATGTTAACTATTATTGACTGCATCAATAATAAATATAAGCCTTTTTATCTTTGCTTTCCAAAAAATCAGGAGAAAAGGATAACTCACCTAGCCACTTTTATAATATGTAGCCCTAAAGTACAAGTAAATACTATTTAGCAAAGAAAGAACTCAAGGTGTCGGTTATGAATTTGGATATGGAGAGTCCACCTAACAAGTTTCATGTGTTCAGATGCCACAGAAGCCCTGTGATGTGGGAGGTGGGTATTAGCTGGAAGGAACAGAAGCTTGAGACTTTATCTGGAAGGGTGTGTGCTAGCTCTGCCCTTTCTCCTGCCCTTGGAAGCTGACCCCTGAACCTAAGTTCTAAATTAAACCTTTCCTCCTTAAAGTTGTGGGTGTGGAGTATTGTGGATGTTAAATGAGAAATTAAGACAAAAATTGATACTGAGAGTGGGGTCATTGCTGTGGCTTTGCCTGACAATGTGGTTTGGAAGTCTTTGGAACTCTTTTTTGGGAGGAGTTTGGAAAGGTTTGAGGATACCAGGTGTGTGTGTGTGTGTGGGGGGGGGGGGAACTTAGAATACTATGCATTGATGTAGTTGCATACCTGGGGACCTGTGTACTATGGGTAATTGGGACCTGGCTAGAAGGTGTGGAAGCCTGGGGTTTAACCCTGAAGGAGCAAAATACTGAGGCTTTTCCTGTGTGGATGGGTCATGGAGAGAGGGCCTAGAAGGGTAGATACTAGTTCCCCTGTGGTGGTTTGGATCTAGAGTGTCCCAAAAAAAACCCTCATATTCCTATGGATATCCACGGATATTGTGTAGGATTGGGAAGTGGGGCCTGGCTGGAAGGGGCAGGTGCTGGGGGATTGTCTGGAAGAGGCGTGGACTGGTTCATCTCTTCCTCCCATAGTCTTTGTGTTCCACCGTCTGAAGATGTCCGTCTACCGGACAGCTATGGCTCTAGCTGCATCACACCGCCCCTCCCCTC